>JASDQU010263264.1:5872-16113 GCA_032191745.1 Picea mariana | reverse complement strand
TACATGTTCATTTCCACATGCCCAACTTGCTTCTACATGCATAGATTTTTCATTAATAATTCTAACATATGTTACCAAAAATGGATTATGGTACAACTTAGCGTTATTTCTTCCAAAAACACCCAAGAAACAACGACGAGATGAAAACGATGTCCCAAATGAACAAATGTCATTTCCTGGGCCACTTCTCATCTCTTAAGAAATGTGTCTCTCAACATGAGAAACGGAGCAAGAAATGGTGACCATTTCTTCAAGAACCTAACATTTCTCAATCAATTATTGTTGTGAGAGTCACTAAGACAAAATTGAAACATCAAAGATGAAAAATAAAAAAGAATCTTGGAGGGTGAAAACTACATGGAACAAGATCTTGAATTAGATGATAGTCTACTCCCCACTAGACTATGGTCTATTTGAATTTTGAAATTTGTTGTAGACTTGTACTTCAAATTTTATCAATAAAAACTAACATATGGTGTTTGTTGTACACTATTAGCTATAATTGTTGTGCAGTAGGGTTTTTGAATTTGGATTCTTGATTGTAGATTTTAACTTTCTGCAGTTTTGGTTCCTTGATCTTGACATGTTGCAATTCCRAATGCAAATGTGATCTTTCTTWGTCCACATTGCATAGTTCGCATTGTGTCATATGATCTGAAATTCTATATTCTAAAATTATTATTTTCATTAAATTATCTTGAATTATGTGTAGTTTGTGTCAATTTATTTTGTGTATGACCCTACGCCTAGGGGAGCGACGATAAGGATTGAGGGCTCTAGGTATTACATGGGACTGTTTCTTATACCTAAAACCCTTGGACCCTTGTTTCAAGGTCCATTGTCATTTCCTATTTCATTTCCCATTTCTAATAATATAACTTAAAAGAAGTGAAAGAAATCTAACAACATGAGTGGTGAATAGTTGATCCCATTAAACTGATAGCAACCTAATGTTAGGAGGCATAACCAAGGATCTTCATGTCGTTAAAAACAAATTTAAAGCCTCCTATAACTTACACTCGATGTATACAGCAATGGATAGAATTTCGGTTTAGAATCACTGAATTCCCAAGAAGTCCAAAACCAACAAGGTTTTCCTATTAGAGTGTAGAATCTAGATTCTAGCAGCAGACCAAATTGGGTGTACAGAAACTCTCGAGAGGTTGAGGACAACAAGAAGATACAATAATATGAGATGAGATAATTATATTAATGTCCAACAATTACCAAAAACGCTGGTCAATAGGCCAGAACAAAAAAACTACAATAAATGATAAACACCAAAAGAGTAAAGTAAACCAAACTAAAATAACTGAAAAATGGATGAAAGAGCATGATCAAGTAATGTCAAAATAAAGAAAGATTAGGAACAAGGGATAGATATAACAACGAGGCCCTATCTCAATTTTTGCATAACAGATGGAGATACGAGTAGGTGTAGAGGGAGAAAGGGAACCTCAATAAGAAAGAACCAATGCAAGCCCTGATGATGTCATCTAAGAAATCCAGGGAAGACCTACGGGGTCGAGCTATGAGAACTTAAGCACTCTAGTACCATAAACTAAAGCTCCCCTAACACTTAAGGTCATCGAAAAGAATATGGTAATGGAAACTAGTGAGAAATACTCTCTGAGGGGTGAGCCTGACTTTGAGGTCTCATAGAGCTAGGATGGATGTTAGTGTTAAAAATTTAATTAAAAAGTACCTAGGCAAGTGTTTCTCATCACCTAGGCGCCTAAGGGGTGAGAAAGTGCCTAATGTGGACTCTAGTCATTTAATTTGTTAGATGCAAATTAAAAGATGACTTTATGACTTTAGTGAAGGGGTGAGTGAAGAGACACTCAATCTCAACCACCCATCTAATCCAATCTCAACCGTTGGATGTGAAACTTTTCACCTACCACCATGAGGTCAATTAGGGTAGGAGGGCGCATCCTAGCTAGGGTTGTTGTTCATTCATTTTTTGGAGAGCAAGAGAGAGGTCGAGCTTGAGAAGAGGCAGCATTTGCAGAGCAAGAGCATGCATCCCAAGGCAGCTAGCAGGCACGGGTTTCAAGGCAGCAGACAGCAGAGAAAACAATCCGTACAGTACGGATTTGAGGAGACCGTACAGCAATAAATGTGCACATATTTTGAGGAAGACAACAGCATGATCATCTGAGTGTATTGGCATGCATTCCAAGGCTGCCGTACAGCATTTATTGGCACAGATTTCGAGGAGGGTGCTGGGCACGTTTTTCTGAGAGAAAATCCATACAGTCCGTATGGACCTGCACAGAAATCGAGAGCCATACTGTCCATTAATTCTGGGCACGTTTTACAAGGGTATTGGCACGGTTGTCAAGGCAGTGTACTGCTGGGTTTATCCGTACAGTCTTGGCAGAATTTTGGCATGAAATTCTAGAACAGTTCGTACAGCATTATTTGCTGATACAGCCGTATAGTGTACGGATTTCTGGAACAGAAATCGAGGAACTTCACCGGATAGTTCAGAAGGAGTCTTTGCTGAGCAAGAAGGCTGAGATAAGTTTGTGTTATTTTTCTGAAGATGAATATGTTGTNAATTAAAAAGTACCTAGGCAAGTGTTTCTCATCACCTAGGCGCCTAAGGGGTGAGAAAGTGCCTAATGTGGACTCTAGTCATTTAATTTGTTAGATGCAAATTAAAGATGACTTTATGACTTTAGTGAGGGGGTGAGTGAAGAGACACTCAATCTCAACCACCCATCTAATCCAATCTCAACCGTTGGATGTGAAACTCCTCACCTACCACCATGACGTCGATTAGGGTAGGAGGGTGCACCCAAGCTAGGGTTGTTGTTCATTCATTTTTTGGAGAGCAAGAGAGAGGTCGAGCTTGAGAAAAGGCAGCATTTGCAGAGAAAGAGCACGCATCCCAAGGCAGCTAGCAGGCACGGGTTTCAAGGCAGCAGACAGCAGAGAAAACAATCCATACAGTACGGATTTGAGGAGGCCGTACAGCAATAAATGTGCACATATTTCGAGGAAGACAGCAGCACGATCATCTGAGTGTATTGGCATGCATTCCAAGGCTGCCGTACAGCATTTATTGGCACAGATTTAGAGGGTGCTGGGCACGTTTTTCTGAGAGAAAATCCATACAGTCCATATGGACCTGCACAGAAATCGAGGGCCATACTGTCCATTAATTCTGGGCACGTTTTACAAGGGTATTGGCACGGTTTTCAAGGCAGTGTACTGCTGGGTTTATCCGTACAGTCTTGGCAGAATTTTGGCACGAAATTCTAGAACAGTTCATACAGCATTATTTGCTGATACAGCCGTATAGTGTACGGATTTCTGGAACAGAAATCGAGGAACTTCACCGGATAGTTCAAAAGGAGCCTTTACTGAGCAAGAAGGCTGAGATAAGTTTGTGTTATTTTTCTGAAGATGAATACGCTGTAAAAGAATTTCTCAGAAGCCCACAAATAATAAGATCCCTCTCTCACTGGTTTTCCCCTTGTGGGTTTTTCCAGGGTCGCTTTTAGACCAAAAATCACTGTGTTAATATTTTTCTGAGTTTATGTGCTGCTGATATTTTATTTCTGCGTTATAAACGATGTTCAGAATCCTCATGTTTCAGTTCTGAAATTTATTTTTTGCTGAGTTTAATTGGCTGTTATAAATCTGGGTTTGGGCATTAAACATTGGCTGAAAAATCAGCGAGACTGAAATTGGGTTGGGGTCTGAAAATTTACAGTTAGCACATTGGAATCTGCATTGAGCACTATGTCATAAGCAAAGCCTAATAGAAGCTCTAGTGGGACCCAATCTGTCGACAATGAGCCTAGAAGAGATGCAGGGTCTCGTCGATCTAGAAACTAATGTTGCATAGAATTCTACACGTTGCTTACAATCGTTAATCATTAAAAAATCGAGCAAACTAAGAAGTGATCAATCTAACAAGGTTTTTCATGGTAGGAAACTTTAAAATCTACCTCTCAAGACCTGGTACCTCCCTCAAAAATAGAGCTAGATACCTATGGTCTCATAGTATACCAAGCATTGAATGATAAGTTGGTCCTCCCACTCTTGGTCAATGTTTTTAAACACGGTCAACTTGCACTCGGACTTGACCGTGTTGACCGAGCTTACCATAAACATCTTGACTCGACCCTATGCTCAGTTTGGGGACCGGTTTGGCACTAAACCGACCAAGTCAATGTATGACTCGGCCAAGTCCATACCTGCTTGGCTGAGTTGGTCATCTTCCTCACCGTCGCACGCTTTTTAGGAAAAGCTAATTTTATTTTTTAAATTCTACCTAAACCCTAAACCCTAAAAAAAACTATATAGAGACACCCCCCCCAAACACCTCTCTCATTGAACATTTATGAGCATTTGGAGTTTTAGGACAACATTGAAGAATTGTAATTTACAATGAGCTTGGAGCTTATTTGGATATCCACCTGAGTTGTTTGCGGTGTATTTGGCATCTAAGCAGGCTACAGCCCATCTTCAAGCTTGGAGGAGTTGTGGACCAAATTCTTGTGCTCACTGCCTATTGATTGCATTTTTGTTGGAGATTTGCAACTTCGGGTAGTCATTCTCCACAAGAATGTACAAGAAGACCCATCTACACCATTACAGAAGCCACAGGAAGAAGTTGAAGACACGTGAAGAGAAGTTGGGCCCACAGTAAAAATAAAAATAAAATTGAAGACCCATAAATAAAAATTTGGTCCCAGACTAGCACCTAGATCAGTATAAATACAGGACTAGCTCATTTCATTTTGACTGTCGGACAGCTCCTTCTGCAGTGCGCACAAGGCAGTTGTAGTTGCAGTTTTGGCAATTTCCTTATTTTGGGGTTACTGGTTATCTTGGAGAGTGTGCCACTCTTGGAGAAGCTCTTTCTTGGTTATTCTTGGCCATATTATTGAGGAACTAGGTCTTGGTGATGCTAACCTTGGGGAGGATCTTCTCTGTATGGTATTTTGGCTATTGATGGTGATGCACTGGTAAATATCTTGGAATGAATTCTTCTAGAGAAAGGTTGTTGGGTTTTCTCTCAAGTTTGGGTTTCCCAGGATAAACTCTTGTGTTCTTGTGTTGTCTTCTTGTGTCTACTGTGCATGGTTAATATTTCTAGATCTTGTTATTTTCGTTGCATTGTTATAGTTGAGATTTTTAGTGTATAGTTATTCTATGCTAACTGTTGTATGAAAGTGAATCTTGTTATTAGTCATAAGGCAATAATTATCAAGAGCTGAGAATCATATAAAACATCAACATGGTATCAGAGCTAGTTGAAATATTGCCACTGCACAGTTACAATTGCAGTTGCCAGTTGCAGTTGCCAATTGTAGTTGCAGTTGCCAGTTATCAGTTGTCATTTGCAGTTGCAATTTCCAGTTACAGTTGCAGTTGCCAGTCACCAGTTGCCAGTGCCAATTGAGCAAACCTTGAGATTAGAAGACAAGTTGGATGGTGCTACAAATTTCAGAGGTATGCACTAATATATGTTTCCAAGTTATATCATTTAGCAGAGTATGAGGGTGTTCGTAGGGGATGTACAAGGGACCTTGTCCAAGCAATGACCCAAAGGGATCATTAGATCTAGTGCATTCAGAGGAATAGTGCACCCTCCCTAGCAATTAAGACTCCATGTTTGCATATCAGGTTTGATATTTTTATATTGTTGCATCTTAAATAAATAGTGCACCCTCCCTATCAAATGTTTAGTGACACTTGAATATTGTTAGTACAATAATCATTGTGTAAATGCTCATTGTTTAGTACTAATGATGCACTTATTTTCAAGATGAAATTGATCCCTTCTAGGAGATTTTCTTGGTTGTTGTCTTTGTCCCGAGCAAGTTACTATGGACGTCACAACACTAGAAAAGTGTTGCTCTTGTTTTGTTCCGGGCAAGTTACCACAAAGGAATGACTAGTAGCAACATAAGAGAAGTGTTGTTCTTGTTATTTGTTTCTTATTCTTGTTCTTATTCCAGGCAGGTCACAGGCGATAGCTCTGAGAAAGAGCTATAGCAACAATTGTTCCTATTCCTATTTTTTATTGTTCTTGTCTGCTATTTTCCCTTGTTATTGCACTTGTTCCGGGCAGGTCACGGGTGGTAGCTCTGAGAGGAAGCTATAGTGACGATTGCAGATTGGATGGTCTCTGGTTTGAGACATGGAGCAGACTATCCAAACATAGAGTTGTGTACATGACTGTATACATCCATATACCAAAGGCGAAGAAGACTAAGTTAGAACCTTCCGAAAAGAAGGATACTTTTTGTGGGATACAGAGTGTTCCACATGGAGATTGATAGTAAGGAGCAAGTGGCTCCACCAATGGTGAGGCAAATAGCCCCACCTAGTACTAGTTCAGAGGAAGCTAAAGTTCAAAGGAAGTCATCCCTCAAGATCCAGTAGGGAGGAGCAGCCTCCCAGGACAGTTCGTTGGAGATCAAACTTCAGAAGATGCAAAGGGAGCAGATGGCTCCAGAGATTGTACAAACTCAGAGGAGTCATGTACAAACTCCAAGATCGATGGATACTTGATGAGCTTGGTTTTAACCAAGAATGTACAGACTTGGACTGAGCTTGATCTCAGAGAGAGTCGATTATTCAGAGGGAGTTCCCCCCACAGATCCAGGTGGGAGAGTGACATCTTCCAGGACTGATAGACGGGTGTCATGAATTGAGGAGGCTTCGAGGAGATGTGAGATCTCCTCGAAGGATACACTTGTTTCAATAGATCTTGCTACAATGACAGAGGAGGCGGCCAGTCAAGAGGATTGGGTATGGATTTTGTCTCGGTCACAGAGGGACTAGCCAGTGAGGCAAACTCAACAGCAGTGACAGAGGGAGTTGGCCTTAGAGTTCGAGATGGAGGATCCGGGACAGATGTACTCTTGGGATTAGAGGTGTGACAAGATCAGATGAGATCTTCCTCATTCATGGGATACTGATGAGATTCAATATGATAGACTGCAAGTCAATGACTACACCTATGACGACAAATCTGAAGAAGTTGAGTGATTCTGCTTCAGATTCAGATTTGGTGGATCCCACAATGTATAGGCAGTAGATCGGATCCTTGATGCACCTGGTTAATGCCAGGCTAGATATTTGCTTTGCAGTAAGCACCCTCAACCAGTATTTAGTTGAAGCCAAGGCAGTTCCAGTGGGTGGCAACGAAGCATGGTACAGATGGATATGGTTTGTCTTGGGTGATGAAGTGAGGCTGTAGAGATATACAGATCCCTATTGAGCAAGGAGTGCAGTAGACAAATTGAGCACCTCAAGGTGTTTCTTCAACTTGGAATCAGTGATGATTTGCAGGATAAGCTGGAAGCAAACTTATGTATCACTCAGTACATCATAGACGAAGTATATCACAGCCAGTATCGCAAGTCGTGAAGCAGTGTGGCTTCGGAAGCTTCTTGCAGGACTTCTTCCAAGACATGGTACAGAAAGGAGCAGTGAAGCTCCAGTACTTATCCACAGATGAGCACATTGCAGATATCCTCCCAAAGTGGCCATGCTAATTTGGTTGAGGAGGTGGATACACTGGATTAGCCATGCTGATTTGGCTAGTGATGAGCGTTGATGTTTCATCATTGGGAAGACATTCCCCTAGATTGGTCATGCACGGGGCCATGCTAGTGTTGATATGACCAAGGGGAGAATGACTCATTCACTCACAGAGTTCTGCTAGTGGTGAATAGCCCAGGTATGTAGATAGCATCGGGCAGACATTCTCCCAGATTGATCATGCGTGGGGCTATGCTAGCGCTGATATGACCAAGGGGAGAATGACTTATTCACTCACGAGGCTTTGCTAGCAGTGAATGGCCCAGGTATGTAGATGTTCTCCAGGTTCAGGAAGACATTCTTCCTAGATTGGTCATGCACAGGGCTATGCTAGTGTTGATATGACCAAAGGAGAATGATTAACTCATCCACAAGGCTTTGTTAGAGGTTAGTGGCCCAGATAAGCATCAGGCAGACATTATCCCAGATTGGTCATGCACGGGGCTATGTTAGTGTTGATATGACCAAGGGGAGAATGACTCATTCACTCACGAGGCTCTGCTAGTGGTGAATCGAACAAGTATGTTGATGTTCTCCAGGTTCGGGCAGACATTTTTCCTAGATTTGTCATGCATGGGGCTATGCTAGTGCTGATACGACCAAAGGAGAATGATTCACTCATCCACAGGGCTTTGCTAGTGGTGAGTGACCCAGTAAGCATCAGGCAGTCATTATCTCAGATTGGTCATGCACGGGTCTAAGCTAGTGTTGAAATGACCAAGGGAAATGATTCATTCACTCATGGGGCTCTGCTAGTGGTGAATGCCCTAGGTGTAGTCCTTCTCCTGTCAAGGAATGGATGGACTCAAGATACTATCACATGCATATTCTGAGATGGAATGCATGTGCGGAGATGGAAAATCAACATGGCTCATGAAAACAATCTTTCTATGACAAAAGAAATCCACGTATGGAGAATGCCTCCCTCGTTGAGAGGGAGTGTTGGAGATTTGCAACTTCGAACAGTCATTCTCCAGAAGAAAGTACAAGAAGACACATCTACACCATTACAGAAGCCCCAGGAAGAAGTTGAAGACCAAGGAAGAGAAGTCGGCCCCACAGGAAAAATAATAATAAAATTGAAGACCCAAAAATAAGAAGTCGTCCCCATACTGGCGCCCAGATCAGTATAAATACAAGACTGGCTCATTACATTTTAACAGTCAGACAACTCCTTCTGTAGTGCGCACAAAGCAGTTGCAGCTGCAGTTTTGGCAGTTTCGCTATTTCTGGATTACTAGTTATCTTGGAGAGTGTGCCACACTTGGAGAAGCTCTTGCTTGGTTATTCTTGGTCATGTTATTGAGGAGCTAGGTCTTGGTGATGCTAACCTTGTGGAGAATCTTCTTTGTATGGTATTTTGGCTATTGATGGTGATGTACTGGTAATATCTTGGACTGAATTCTTCTAGAGAAAGGTTGCTTGGTTTTCTCCCAAGTTTGGGTTTCCCAAGATAAACTAGTGTTCTTGTGTTGTCTTCTTATGTCTATTGTGCATGGTTAATATTTCTGGATCTTGTTATTTCCGCTACATTGTTATAGTTGAGATTTTCAGTGTATAGTTATTTTATGATAACTGTTGTATGAAAGTGAATCTTGTTGTATCATAAGGCAATAACTATCAAGAGCTAAGAATCATATAAAACATCAACAATTCCAAGGTATGTTAATAATTAAACCTGCCACTGTCTTTTTCTCTCATGAAATTGAAGATCTAAAATCTATCTTTTAAGTTTTGTTGTGTCAACGTTGTACTAGTTTGATGTTTGAACTTTGCATATTAAAATAGGGTTTGCATATTTGAATTTGCAGATTTGTTTCCATCTAAATTTTACAATGGCCCCGAGAGTCAAAGACACTGCATGGATCCATGTTAATCTTGTTGATGAGTAGATGTTTTGCAAGTATTGCAAGAAACAAGGAGGAAGAGGCAACTTGCCACGATTAGGGCTTCTAGATCCCTAACAAATCCTAGTGTTGATTTTGAAGGCTCTACCTCTATAGCTTCTAACAATGTTAGGGACCCCTTTCATCATGTTCCTCCCCCTCATGAAATCCAGTCTAGAAAGAAGAAGAACATCAAAAATTATTTTACACCTTCCCCCACCTCTGTCAGGGCCAATGCCTCTCAACCAAGTCAAACTCAGCCAACCTTAGATAACCATTGGAAGAAGCAATACAAAGTAGTTTCTTTTGAATACATACTTAAATGGTGGTATGATGCAAATATCCCCTTCCATGTTGCCCACTCACCTTATTACCAACCTATGTGGGATTCCATTAATGTTGTTAGAAACGATTTCAAAATCCCTAGTATCCATGACTTGAGGATCTCTTTTGCAAATGGAAGTTTTGTCGATAGATGAATACTTGAAGGGTTCTCAAGAGTCATGGGTCAAAACGGGATGTACCATCATGTCAAATGGATGGATTGATCGAAGAACCATAGTATCATAAATTTCCTTGTCTCTTGCCCTCAAAGAACCATGTTTTTGAAATCGGTTGATACATTTGATAAGGTGAAAGATGCAAACTTTTTATTTCAGCTTTTGGATTGGATTGTTACGTCAGTGGGGGAGGCAAATGTTGTTCAAACTATCACAGATAATGCCTCTATCTATGTTCTTGCTAGTAATATTTTAGATACTAAATACAAAACCATATTTTGGA
>JASDQU010263260.1:2236-12383 GCA_032191745.1 Picea mariana | reverse complement strand
TCCACATTAAAATCGAATAGAGTTGTATTCCCAATTTTAGAAAACCACATAACACAACATATTAAAAATCATAACAACCGAACGCGTTGAAATCGTTTGCCAATCACAGTATACAAACCATAACGAAATCAAATCCAAACATGATCGTATTCACAACGAATTCGATCGAAAGCAAGCCATCAATTTTAACTCAATCTAAAAAATCAAATCCAATTGAAAATCAATTAAATCTAATCAAATCCATCAGTGACTAAGTTGGGTAAATCATGTAACTGAATCAAAATTACATTCATTTTTAGCAAGTGAAAACATTGTACAGAATAAACACGTTATGACAGAATCGTTTCAAAATGTAAATAGAGCTATTCGAAGACTAAATTTCAATCACTATATTACTCATGGTCACTCACAGAACTAAAATGATATAAAAATCATACCTGCATGGCTGGATCATGAAAATTTAGAGTTGATAACGGCCGTGGCCGATTCAACATTTTTGAAAAGGATGGAGCCTGTCGTCTTCTGCTTCTTATTAGCTGCTTGGAGTTGGTCTCTTTGGCTGGTCAAAACCTCAATTCGGCTTTCCAGTGATTGAATTTTTGATTGGAGTATGGGAACGTCGATGTAGTATCATTCCAACCATAAATCGCATTGGTCACAGGATGACTGTGTGGGTTTTGAAAGAGCAGGCGAGGGTTTGATCATATGGTTGAGGGTTTCGGTAGGCAATTTGATACCAGGGTAGCTAGGGTCATTTTTTAGGTAGGGGGGAATATTCGACATGAAATCGTAAGGTGGCTCAGGACATAAACCCTGCGAGTAAGGGTACTCACTGGCTAAGAAACGTTCCACGTTAGAATCATAATCCTCACTAAGAACAATAGGGTCTCGCTCAACAGAGGGTTTAGGATTATTTCTAGCCATTCTCAAAATGAGTCGGGCATTCCTTTTCCCTTTGGAATTAGCAGTAGGGTTTGCCTTGGGCTTTTTGCTTGCAGGCTTCTTAATAGTCTCACACTTCTCAGCCATAGCATCAGGTAAGTCAACCTTAGGGTCGACCGAGGGTTTAGGAGGAGGTAGTAGGATATGGAAGGGCACAGGCGGCTCGGCCTTGGCTTCACTCACCACAGGTTTGTCAACCTGGATAGGGTCAGTGTCATTGAAACCATTTTGGGCGATGAAAGCCTTCCAACTATCACCATGTAAACTCAAGTTATGCATAACGATAAGATTAATAATCCCATAGTGGAACAGGCTACTGTCATCCTTCTATCGTTTAAACCTTTTCGACATTTTATATAGGCTACGCTGAAAGTAGAAAGGCATATTCAACGAGAATCCGATAAAAATCATTAACAAATGTAGGTGGTAGAGAAACACAAGTCCATATCGACCTTCATAGGTCACAAACTGCTTGACTATCATCAAAGTATCGTGCCATCATGGTTTAAGTGCAGAGATGGGCATACCTTTATCACAAGAAGTGACCTTTCGCGAGAGGAACATCAGTGTCCATGGAACCTCCTCGACCTTACAATTTTTGAACCAACGCTGGCCTGTGGCAGGTAACCCTGTAGCAGAGTCGATAAAGTTTTCGTTAATTTCCAATTGGGTGTCACCCACTTTGGCTCTACATCCATCGAAAGTCATGGAAAACTGTCATGCTATAGCTAGGTTAAAACCCTCAAATCGTTGCATGAAGGTGAGCCATCCATTTTCTTCCAAGTCCTTCCGGGCATTGTCAAACATCAACAAGGCTTGGTTGTTGTTTGGCTCGATTCGCACGACTGGTGCCATGGAGCCAAGCACATGGTAAGCCGAGGGTTTGGATCGAAACACACACAGGAGCAGAGCTACCCGAGCTAACATAAGTGAATGATGAATATGGGATAGGCATAAATGCCATCGTGCGAAGGTGGTGGAGCTTATCTCTGCCATGTAAAACAATTACTGCCAAAGTACAACCACCAATTTACATAGTTGTTCAATCCATTATAGCAGTTCAACAATCAAGTCATTTTCCCAACCAATAAAATCAACGTATAAACCAATGCACGCAAACATTATGTCATAGTTTTAAACACCTGACATATAAATCAAAGCCAAAATCGACTATGCGCCAATGTATCAACTCATATAATCAATGGTTTAAGCAATGTGCCAATGGGTGCTCATGTAACCAACATACCAATAGTTATGAAAACATAAACATAGGCATTAAATTAAAAAGATATATATATGAAAGATTTAATCATAACACCCATGTATCTTATGAAACCAAAGTTCAAGTAAGTCAAATGAATGCAAATCCAAATGCTATTGCATTGCAAACTCGATGAAACCTAGTCACCCAATCAATACAAGAATGTTCAATGAGTATAGATCGAAAGTCTTTCCAGCTACATAACGATAAGTGCAATGTAAGCACAATAAGCACATTGACAAGAGAGATAACGACAGTTCAAATAATGATTTTAATGCGACTTCGAAAGACTAAGTTTTCACTCTTACAGTCGTGAAAAACAAAACGAAGATAAATGTGTAAATGTCGCAAAAATAAAAGTGTCATTGAAAAAATTGCGACGAAAAATTGATGTTTGCAAAACATTGGTGTAGGCAGCTTATAAAACAATGGAAAAAGTGAATTGGTTGCCAACTTTTATATGATTTTCTGGTTGTTATTTTTGAGTTGAAATTTTCTTTACTGTCCTGATCTAAATTTGTTTCTTTTGACAGAGATAACTGCTTCTACCAATGTGTCACCATTTTTGGCAGCCAACTCACTTTGTCCATTTTTTTATAAGCTTCCTACACATCCCTAATGGAAACCTTACCTTTACATCTCCCAGCCCTTGGTTCACAGTACCGACGAACATACTCACTCATCGGAAGACCTCCACCAGTTTTTCTTATGAGTGTCAAATGAGATCCACGACAAGATAATCTCATCAAAAAATAGATATCCTCGATATATAAAGAGAGTGTGTGGGCTCCCACATGAAATAACTATTGATCCACATCCCACATGTGGACTAAATACTCAAGTAACCTTACTTGGGCCCTCATGCAATGGATCTTAAAGAAATTCAGTAATCCATATTGCCAGAGGGAATTAATTGTGCCTGGGTCATTCTCGATGATGAAATCATCATCCTCATGTTCCCTCTCCCTCCACTCCAACATTTTGATGGTCAAAACCTCCATTGGATCCATAAGGAGAAAGTTAACATATTTATTTGCTTCTTTGTAATTTTTCTATTGGCTAAACGCACATGAACAATTTTTGAGCTTCAGCTGCTGCAGATGATGTTTTACACATAGTGAGGAACCTCCACAGGTGAACCAAAGGCCACCTGTGAAAATATATGATTTATGCAGGTCCCGATATGCGCCACCTGCGACGGCCCCTATGCGCACCTACCGGCCTAAAATCCGACTCAAAAAACAATTTTGAACCAATGAAAATAAAAATTATTCCATGGAAAAGCAAGGCGACAAGAATCTTACCTTTTTGGTGGAATTGGTTCGTCAAATGGTTGCTTGTGCCTCTCGCAATCGATGGTGGAAGATTGAGGTAAAATGGGGTTTTTTGGACAAGTTTTGGGTAAAATAACAATCGAATGGTAAAAATGACTTTTCACCTATATTTATTCACTTTTTTATTGATATTTTATATTATTTTATTTATTTTACTCACAACCTAAAAGGTCTAATTGTATTATGAGTGTTTTGATTTTTCACAGATGAAGAAACTAGGAGCCTAAATGATGAAACACGGATACGTTTCTTGTTTTGTTCTTTACGTTTGTCGCATGTACAAATACTTTTTAGGTTTTTCAGGAAAAACCTCGAGCTCAGTGTTTGTTCATTCTCATTCTCATAAATCAATGAGAACACAACCGAGTATAATTTTTTCATCTTTTCATACTTGTCATGGTAACACGAAAAAAAATGAAACTTATGGAGTATCCTTTAAGCTCTTTTCATGCTTCGTAAATCGAAAATATTGTCGAGTGACCTTATTCTTTTCATGCTCGTTAAAGTATTTGAGGAAAAATTTTGATGGGAGGTAGTTTATCACTTTTTCGATCTCATTAAACTAATTTATGAAAAAGGAACTGGGAGAGTTCTCTTTAAGTCTATTTCAGTCTCTCTAAACATGAAAAACCCTCGATTTTTCTCTCTTTGGACTCATTAAACAAACATCGAAAGACCTATATGGAACCGAACCACTCCTTCTTAGAGTTCGATAAATATACTTCGAGGGACTTGTCCGAAGGCTGAGCTTACATCAACAAGAATATGTTATCCTCCTCAAGCTTGCATAAAAATAAAGAGGTACTCGCCAGAAATGATGGGGGAAAATTTGGGAAAGAAATGTGTCTATGTATTCCATGTTAGTGGCATTAATAGTCACTCTTGAACATGACACTCCCTTCATCATTGAATCTGGGTTTGGAAATTCATTTGTCTCTCGTATGACCTTCCACAAGTTCATATATATGGTCGTCTTTGAGTCAATTCTACCAAGACCATTGTCGTGTCATTCCTATGTTCAAGAGAAGTCCAACCTTACACAAGCCCTCTATCAAGTTGACCATCTACAGTTATGAATTCCTACCATGTCGACCTTCCCTGTGTCAGTTGAAAATCATCTTCATACTTTGATCTACCTTAAATCTGTTACTTATTTCATGTCATTGATGAGGGATACATCAAGGCCCTCCTGTGACGAGTCTTTTGCTGTCTACTTCAACTCATTATCTGGGAACAAGACTTAGAAATCAATTAGTATCTTAGAACTTGCATGCCTCAATGGCAAGTTTCTTCTCTTTCAACAGTGAGTTCACATCATTGACCTATGATTGAGAGATTCTATCGAGTGCTCGACTTCAGCTCATTTATTCACATTCATTGGATTGTACTAAGGTACCTTGGGAGTCATTGACATCAGTGGTGATTTCCCTCGCACTTGTTAACAATGTTCATCAATGGCTGGTAATCAAGTGGTTTCTACCATGTTCGACTTCAACACCTATAATCACATGGTTGGATTTGTACTTATGGACGATGGGATTGAAAACCCTGGATCTCATTGTTTCAATCTAGGTTGTGATGGAATATTTATGGTTTGTATGGACACATAGATCCACTTTGTATGTCTTGTGTCTATGTCCGAATTTAAGTTTTATACAAGAATAGATCCACAGTGTATTCCTGGTGGCTACGAAGAATTTTGGTGACATGGATCCACAGTGTATGATTAGTGGCCATGATTGATATTTATGATTTAAATCATTTGTAGTTTGAGCATGGGAATGCCTACCTCATAAATGGTATAGTATTGTGCAGATGCTTGGTTGTTTGCAGGTTTCTGATTGGTGCACTCCTTGTTTTTGACACACACACATATTCTACAAAGTATTTCAGCTGTCACGAGTTCCAGCCTCATACTTTGGGGGGCATTATGTTACACATTTTTTAGTCACCTTGATGATCATGAGTTCAAGCTTCAGAAAGAACTTTCTTCATGAGAAAAGTGACATGTTTCCTCTTCTAGAAAACTTGTTTTTAGAAGGCTGCCATAGGTACAGTGTGGAAATTCCTAATTTCCATAGGCTATCATAAATCTAGCTTGCAAAATTTCCGTAGGCTGCATTATAGCCAGGGTGGGATGAGGTTTGAAGACTAAGAAAAATGGTGAAATTCATGAAACTTATAGAAGGAATATTCTAGAATATGAGGTGTCATCCATATGGTTGGGGTGCTGCTCACTTTTCTGATTTGGTGGGATCATCCTAATCTCTTTAACCATCTCTCTTTCTCCTATATAATGATGGATTTCTCATGGAAAAGGTTAAGAAAGTAATCAAGAAAGAAAACAAGGAATTTATGAAGGAATAGGTTGAATAATTGTGTGAGGGATTCTATCTCAATTGATGCTTGAGATATTCATTTGTCCATCACATTATTGTGGATCCTATTCATGCAATTTTAGAGCAAGTGTGTGTGTTGGAGAAAAGGGCCATCGAAAGGGAACTTGACAATATCAAGGCCGTTTGGTTGTATCTTCCACTTTTACTTAATATAATACAGTGGCATGTTTCTTTCCCATAAAATCATTCTCATTTTATTACATGACTCCTTGATCACATGTATAAGTCTTCATCGAAAATACTATTGTTTCTTTCACTTTGGTTGGTTTTTGCTTCATTGCAGGATCAATAGCACAAGAGCACCAGAGCCAAGTAGGGACAACAAAGACATAAGGAAGCGATATTAAAAGGTATGTCTTTCATCTTTTATTTGATACTAAATCCAATGATTGAGCTTAGAGAAAGCGTCATGTCCTTTCTCATTTTGTTCTAGATCTAGGTGGATCTAGGGAGATCACTTTATGTCTGCATTCACCGATTTATCCAACAACATGAGGCATAGTTGATAGAGAGGGCTTGGTATGTGATGAGGAAGAGGTAGAGGATCTCCGGGTTGTGGAGCAGATTGAAGAAATCTTCTACGCAACATATGAAAGGAAGACATGTGGTCCAAGGGAAGGAACGTAAGGCATAGATCCAATCTAGGCTAGTGTCAGTGTGGAACCCATAACCCCATATGTGACTAGTACACTAGAAAGAACACCACCATTTAGACAACCGAATTTTAGTGGAAGAAAGACATCAAGAAACACATCCAAACAGGAGAAGCAACTGGAGGATCTAGTTTAGGAAGTAACATTCGAGTATCTACAACACATGGAGGTATAAATTCAACACAATTTAATATGGAAGGATATGATCTCATGATCAGGTTATCAAAATTTCGAGGAGAGGCATCAGAGGACCCTGAAAAACATATATTCATCTGTGAGAATATCTGGGAAGCAAAGAAAATCACAGATGAGGATTCAAAAATTGTGTAGTTAATTATCATGCTAAGAGACCACACATTGTATTGGTACATGGGCCTAGATATAAACAATCCACCAGGAGTAAGAAGGACTATTGTATATGTGAAGAAACTATTGATAAATGAGTTTCAAAAGTCTATCTCAGAGGATCAATACATGAATGAAATGTTTGAAATTAGGCAAAAACCAGGTGAGTCAGTTTGGGAGATTGATCAGAGGTTCAAATGATTGAAGAGTAAGTTGAAGTATGTCATGACTGACATGCAACATAGGCACTTATTTGTGAACTTATTGTTACCACATTTTAAATACCCATTGAGACAACAAAAGTTCCAAACTCAGGAAGAGGTTGTGTCGACAACTCTACAACTAGAAGAGAACTAGTATGAAAAGAAAGATCCAACAATAGAGGAGATGAAGTAGGATATGAAGAACCTTACATTTCAACTGAACCAGAATAAGTGAAAAGATGAAAGAGAAGTTGTTTGGTGTGCCACATGTAGGACATAATGGCACAACAATAATGAATGTCAAACTTTCACACAATGCATGGCAATAGGAGTAACAAACCCTTTTCCAACAGGTGGACCATGGTGTGATATTTGTAAAACACATGGGAACGATCCATATCATTGTCCGATGATGAAAAAGTACGAGACAATACCAAAGAGTTCATACTTAATTTTTTCAAGTCAATGGGTCATGATGATAAAGATTGTAGGACAATGGAGTTGATGAGGGAAAGAACTTAAGATACTTATAGGGTGCAAGAAAAAATGATGACAAGGAAAGATGCACCTTAGTTCAACCAGGTACCACCTCTATATAATAATGCACAACAGTAGTATGACACTATGCAACCACAATATAATAACACAAAACTACAGTATAACACCGTGTAGTATAATCAAGTACCTTAGTACAATGCAACACGAGGAGATGAAGCTAGATACAGAGGTGGAGGATGAGGTAGAGGAGGATTTGGAAGAGGAATAGGTCCAGTAGTGTGCCACAAATTCCAACATCTAGGACATTATGCAAGGGAATTTCCACTTCATCCAATGACATGTATGTATTGTCGCATAGTAGACCATGATACAGAGGAATGTCTAACACTCTTGGGGAAGATCCAAGAAAAGAGGAATCAGAACAACCAAAATTTCCAGTGGATTTTTGAAAAATCCAAGGATGATGGAAGAAATATCAACATATTCATGTGAGGAGGAGCTAAGACATGAACTAATCCTATAAGACATGATCCAGCGCAACACCATTGGTTGAAGAAAAATAATGAAACACAAAAATAGTTTAATGCGCGAAAATAAAAGAAAACATTCAAGGAGGAAAGATAAGAGTTTCTCAAGAAAAAAATTGCATCTACATTAGCCACGCAACATAATCAGATCATACCAATGTACAAGATTCCTTCATCAATGGACCACACCAGTGAATCACAACCGATAGAGTAAGTAAGTACCATAAAAACCTTACTACAATCCCGTGTTAAGCTACTGAATGATCCATCATCTGTTAAGGTTCTACAAAATATGCTAGAAATATGTAATACATAGGGAGAAGGGAAGTTAGAGCAGAAAACAGTGAATCGTCTCCATTCAAGAAGAAGGACAAGCAGGGAATTCAAACTGAGTGCCAATATTGGAGATTTCAACATGGGTGATATTATACTGGACTTAGTCTCTTAAGTCAATGTCTTACCCAAGAAGACGTGGAAGTGTATGGGAGAACCCACATTAGGATATTCACATGTCCAGTTTACATTATCTAATCAACATAGAGTTTTTCCAATTGCAAGGATTAAGAATGTGAAAGTAGATTTGGATGGAGTGTGCAATAAGGCAAACTTTGAAGTAATAGAGATAGTAGATGGCACAACACCAAATCCAACATTGCTTGGATTGGATTGGGAATTTGATAACTAGGCCATAATCAACTTGAATACAAGGAAAATGACATTTGAATAAGGTGAATGTAGATTCATTTCACCATTAGATCCTTCAGAAGGAGAAAGGTTTGTAGAACCCACTTTCTTAGATCAGGAGGAGATAAACCAGTTGTACAGAACAACTATTGGCACAGGGGTAGACCCAGGGTTCAAAGCTTCAACAATGCACCAACAAAACACTAACTACCATCCCTTTAAGAAACACCTATGAAGAAGATGAAGTCTCACCCAAGGTAGAGGTAGGGGGGGTTGTTGGAATCAAGTGTCTACAACCTAGATGGGACATAGATCTATTGGGTATGTGTTATATTCTTTGCATGTGTGTGTGTGGGCACATCAGATTCGACAACTGCGTCTGACGATCTATCATAGTAGTTCTCTTTGTGTCGTGCATGCTGGGCGATTCCTAGGGAGGTCCCAGGTATGTCCCCCCCTGGTTACGCGCAACATTCGGGGCAACGCCCCAAAAATTATTTTTGGGCGGTTTTTTTCTATTTTTAGCAGATTTGTCTATTTTTAGCGGTTTTCTAAATTAATCCTGAATTAAGGGATTAGGGTTTTGGTATCTACAGAATACATAAAAAAATTGTATATATTGTATGGTTAATGGTGAAATTTGATATAATGAATATAAGAAAGGTTTTCCTCGGTTGAGAGTTTCTGGTATAAATCTTTGTGTACTATGTGTATGAGCCATTGATTAATTTTTGTTCTTCTTAAGAATATATATGAATTGATTTACTTCACAGGTTTAAAACTTACATGTGGTATCAGAGCTCATTTTTGGCTTTAGAGGGATGCCTTTGTTGTTGAGGGTTTGGATCGGTCTTCACAGATCAAGTTTATCTTGGGTCTATGATAAACCTGGGTTTAGTGGGATATTTTTCATTGGATATTCAAGTATAGAAAGAGGAATGACAAGCTCTTCTAGAATCAAGATAGAGAAGTTCAACGTTAAAAAATTTGAGCTATGGAAGTTGAAGGTGGAGGAACTTCTTGTAGACAAATAACAATGGATCATTGTGGATCCTGGTACACAACCTATTGGTACACCATCTACTAGCACACAGGCTAATGGTACAAAACCTACTGGTATTTCAAAGGAAAATTGGGAGAAGTTGGACAGAAGAGAAAGGAGTACTATTCAACTCTGCCTGGTAGATTCAGTGTTGTTGAATGTCTCGGGAGAATCTACAACCAAGGAACTATGGGATAAGTTGGGGAATTTGTATCAATCAAAGTCCTTGGTAAACAAGTTGTTTCTTCGAAATAATTTG
>JASDQU010263254.1:0-15495 GCA_032191745.1 Picea mariana | reverse complement strand
TTAAAAGGTACTTCTGTTACTCTTCCTTCTCATGCATTAGGCTTAGATAGATTCGAAAGAAATTCAGTGTCCATGATAAGCACTTTTCTGTCTAGGGTTAAGGTCAAACCTTAGAGGTCGATCTACTTGTCCGCAGGCAGATTTTCCTACAACAGTTGCTACTTCCCCCCCAGCATAATCAATAGAGGCTAGTGGCTTAATTCCAACATGATGCCAAGAGGCTAGAGACATGCCCCCCAATTTTCGTTTCATCCACCAACTCTTCTTCTGCACCCAAAATGAGTCCTGGCTACTACTAGGAATAGGTTCACCAGAGAAGGAGGAAGAAAGAGGATCAACTAACATGGGTATATGAAATGAAGGTTTAGGTACATGATCTAGTGGAATACTTGACTTAAATAGAGGGCGGTCCGTTTCATTTTTTAATGAGATTTATATGGACAATGAAATATGGTTATAGTTATTTGTTTCATTTTTTAACGAGCTTGACAGAGGAAAATAAATATGCTCATGACCATATGTTTCATTTTTTAACGAACTTGACACAAAAACTTAAACTTTGCTTTAAACCATTGACCGTGGCTTCCAAGAGGTCTTCATCATATGAAGGAACAATGATATGGAATCAATATGGGTAATGAGGGGAAGATCAAGCTCCAAATCCCCTATTGAGTGGTTCACCATGTCAACTACCAGATCTAAGTCCAAATAAAATGAGCATGAAGTGATAGGTTCCTTCTAATTAGCAATTGAAGGCATGGGACATTATGCCACATAATTAACTTGTGGTGGGTGGGATACCACTTGCATGTAATGAACATTTGAGGGAGTAGGATTTTTGGCAGTCAGATCAAGACTAATGATTTAAAGTTGGTCAATGGTCACAATATTTCCATTATGATGAAAATGTATCACTCAAAAGAGTGTCAAAACAAAAACATTCATAGTGTAAACATAGTTTGACCCAAGGGGAAAATTAAAGTCCAATGGGCTTCAGACTATCATAACATCAATCCATAGAATTTTCCCTCCTAAGGTGATGGATAGTTGAGGAAGGATCCCTAAAGGTTTTCTAGATATTCTATTAAACTCCCACATATAGAAAATCTACTAGGGATAGGTTTAAATCCCCTTGGATTGGGTTTCCTTCGATCCAAGATAGAAGGAAAACAAATGGACACTAAATTCCCCTTAATATTAATTTATATGCTCATTAATGAAATCAAAAGAGAGAGAGAAAAAGGAAAAGGTAGATGGATTACCTTTTTCCTATAGGTTTTCCTCGTTGCTCCAACTGTAGAACTTGATCTCCAAGCTTCCAATGTGGAAGTATCCCTCCTGCAAGAGACATGACAATCCTATTCTTCTACTATATATAACTAGACAAAAGTATATTTATCTATGCTGGACTTAAACAAGGAAAAGATAAACATTAATGAAATAAACAATGTAGACATTAATATAAATAGGCCAATTTATATTATAAAAGTGGAAGAAATGGAATATTTACAACCTTAATGATGATGTTCCAACAATTCCTCCAACATCTCCTTTTTCTATCCCTTTCATGCCAAAAGACTATAGGTATGATGCTATGAACTACTTCCTCACAATATCAAAGGTTTAATATTCCGAATTTCCCTCCTTTCACCTTATAATTCCCTCATTATATATAAGTTGGAGGCTTAACCAAAATGGAGAAGATTACTCACTAGCTTCACTAAATTGGGATCTCTAAGATTTTTAGGGAGAAAATATCTCTCAAGGATTTGAAGGAGAAAATATCTCTCAAGGATTCTAGGGAGGAAATAGATCTTAAAGATTTTAGGGAGGAAATATCTCTCAATATCCATCAAATTAGGATATTGGTTTGAGAAAATCTCTTAACCATCCATGAGGCTCTCAACTTCTCCTTGAGATTAGGAAACTAGATGTGAGGTAGATTCTCACACTAAAATAATTTCCATTTTTCAATAAAAATGAATAATACATGTGCACATGGTATTTTGACCTTCATATGATTAAATTCTCCCCCAACATGTCTAGGGATCATGATGAACATTCCCTCACTTAAGTGTGAAAAATAGGTGTGTAACACCTTGTATCCTTATTTTTTCCGTTCCTTCTCACATTGTTGGATGTGAGGTACTGGGTTGATGTTAAGAACCAAATATCAATATAGCATAGAAAAACCTCAGAAAAAGAACTCAACGTCTTGAAAAAGAGATAATTTCAGATAATAAACCTCTTCGAGGGGGCAACCTCCTTTTACCCCACTTAAATGTTCAAGTACAAGATGACTCAAAATGAAAATGTATCCTTGGTATATATATGAGACTAGGAGGTATAAGTACAACTAATGGCCTAAAGCCGACATAAATAAAATAAGATTACTAATATAATATGCCCTAGTTAAGGGGTAATGAGCTAGTATTAGGGCTTAACATTCCCCTCCCCTTGAGACAAGTGTTGTTCGCAATGCTTGAGTAACTTTGGATGCTTCTGTATAAAAGACCCATCTTCCCAAGTGGAATATTCAGCCGATAGTTTCCTCCATTTAATGAGATACTCTGAAATGGATCTATTCCTCAGTTGGAAAATTCTTGTGTCAGTGATGGCTTCAGGCTCCAATATGATTTTTCCTTCATTGTCAAGTTCTGGCAATATAGTTTGAACTGGGATCTTGTCGCCTATAACCTTCTTTAAGCATGAAACATGGAAAACTGGGTGTACTCATGAAGATGCAAGAAGCTCCAATATGTATGCCATAGTACCAATCTTTTGCAACACCTTATAAAGGCCACAATACTTTGGTGATAATTTATTATCCTTCTTGGCTTGCTTGAGGGACATCTGTTTGTATGGTTGTNCTTGTTGTTTCATGCGATTCTGTGCCATGGTTAGGTTGTCCTTTAAGATTTGGAGAACTTGTCGTTGATTCTCGATATGATCTTCCACTGCTTGAACCTTAGATTTTTATTTTAGAGAAGAAGTGATGGAAGGAGGGTGGTATCCATAAAGTTCCATAAATGGTGTCATTTTTGTTGTAGTATGAAAGTAAGTGTTATACCACCATTCTTCCAAGGGTAACCATTTGAACCATTGTGTTTGTTTATCAGAGACAAAGAAACAAAGGTAGCCTTCTAGACATTTGTTCACTATCTCATTTTTTCCATCATATTGAGAATGATAGGATGAGCTATGAGCCAATTGAGTACCCAAACAAGAAAATAATTTTGTCCAAAAATGTCCAGTGAAGATGGGATCTCTGTCACTTACAATAATCTTTGGGTTGCCATGTAGCTTTTGAACTGTCTCCATTAATGCGATGTAAATTGTACTAGCTTTGAAGGGATGAGAGAGTGCACAAAAGTGTGCATGCTTGGTCAGTCTATCAACAATCACCATGATGACACTCTTTCCTTCAGACTTTGGTAAACTTGTGATGAAATCCATGGAAACCTCCTCCCAGTGCTGACTTGGGATGGATAATGGTTGTAAAATACCTATGGTATTAATTGTTTCCACCTTATTTTTTTGAAAAACCAAACATTCTACCACAAACCTTGATCCGTCTACTAAATATCCTCCAATTCGTTCCTTTTGAAACGTTGTAGAAAAAACATTATAGCGAAAATGCCAAGGTGTCTCAGATGTAGCAGCGAAACCCCAAGACCTTGAGCTCTGATACCATATGTTAAGAACCAAATATCGATATAGCATAGAAAAACCTCAGAAAAATTTCTCAACACCTTGAAAAAGAGATAATTTCATATAATAAGCCTCATCGAGGGGGCAACCTCCATTTACCCCACTTAAATGTTCAACTACAAGATGATTCAAAATGAAAATGTCTCCTTGGTATATATAGAAGACTAGGAGGTATAATTACAACTAATGGCCTAAAGCCGACATAAATAAAATAACATTACTAATATAATATGCCCCAATTAAGGGGTAATGAGCCAATGTTAGGGCTTAACAGTTGAACCCAAGTTTGAAAGTTCGGATGTCCAAGTTTGTCGATAATCATTTTTCCGCAAATCTATTGAAAAACTATAATGTCACACTATTCCATGTTTGTAGTTGAGGTGCATATGTTTCCCACCATCGGGTGGCTTGACCCATGATTGAGTCGACTAGACTTTGAATTATTCCTTTATCTCCAATCGACTTGGACACTTTGTCAACATACACCGACGAAGAGTTCCTTTCACTAAACTACAGGGGTTGTCTGTTTGTATGAGTCAGAATGAGTATCATAGTTTTCTTTAGCTTTCTTTATGCCATAATTGGGACATCTTGTACTAAGAAGCATTATTTGGATCTTTCTATCAGTATGGATTCTATCGACAAACATTCTTTTTCTTGAGCCTCATAATTCTCCATTTTCCAGTTGTACAATTTTGTATCTGAGTTTTGTCCTATTGATAAGGGATGTTTGACTAGGATTTCTCCTTCAATGTTTGGCTTGACATTGTCTCTTTGATCATTATTTATTTGATATAGTCATTGGACTTCTTGATATTTATCCCATTTTTCGAACCAAGGTTTTCCTTCCTTTGGATCCAATGGGATTATAATTTTTCTTCTGCTCCCTTTTAGTTTGATTCTATCTCTTTTGAGGGAGATTGTGGATCGCATGTTCCTTCACCAATATCCGTCGAGACTAATGAAGGATAGACAAGGATTCCTTCAAACAAGTTGATTAATTGAAAATCGACTCTCATTGGTATTCCCATTATCGATGTTATTACACTTTTAAGGGCCCCGATTGGTTCAATGAACCTTTGATATGATAGCTTTAGAAAATTCATGGTTGGTTCTAGTAGTGGTTTTTTGAGTTGAATCGATGTTTCCCTTGGGATAATGTTGGCTTGAGATCTAAAATTGATTATGCCTTCCTTGATCATCTGTTTGTCGATTTCAAGGTCGACTTGTGGGTCAAATTCATTGGTATGTCTTTCTCGAGATAATTGGTGTAGAATTTTAACATATCTTTGTTCTTCTTTATATTCTCATAGAATACTCAGTAGGTTGATCAAGCGTCTGAATGACTAATTTTATTTTAGAAGATCTATAAATTTGTCTAATGTTGTGTGAGAAATGTTTGTAATTTCTTCCTTGTTTTTTTTTTCTTTTATCTTGATCAAGTTGCTTGAAAACATTCGTCTCTTCCTATATCAATTTCTCTTGTTTATTTGGATCAGGGTATATTTTTCAGTCTCTACTTTATCAACTTGTTGGTGTTGGATAAATATATTGATCCAGATGGATGTCGATGGCCTCCCCCCTATTCCAAATGGCTCATTTTGGCAGTTTTCTAGTTAGATAGTTTTTTCCTAGTTTTCGGGTCCCTAACTTTTGGGGCCATTTTGAGACCCTAAACAATGTTTTTAGGGCTCGCCACAACCAACATGTGTAGGGATCACCACAAGAAAAATATGTATTTCTCAGATAGACCTTTCCAACGGGTTATCATGTGCCTAAAATGAAGATCGTATGCAAAATTTATGACCACGGGAAGTTGATGTACTAACTTACCCAAACGAGGCCGACATGAATTTTGGCACTTAATCTCCTAGGGTTAGGTTTTTGGATGTCTAGGGTTTTTGAAATTCCTGTTTATTATAAAAATGCCTTGATATTTTCATTGCAATCATCTTATGGCGAATGAGGGAATCCGTCACATATCTTCTCATAGATAAGCCACCACCATTCTAACAATCTTGTTTTCCACTGCATTTTACAGTTTCAACTTATTTCCTTATTGAATAGAAACCAATTTCACTGTATATCTATTATTCCGTGTTAAGAATATTTTGATAATAATCTGTACTCATTTCGTTCTTCTCATAAAATCTAGATCATATATTCTCCAACTCTTGAACGTGTTGCCACATGAAGGTTATTTGAATTCATAATATCTTGTTTTGGCACTATACGCAAAATATTTACATTTCTCTTGCTCATACTTTTTATTGAATAATAAGACAATCCTCTAGGGAATGATCTCATGCTCCACAAATATTACAAAACTTGATATCGGTTCTTTCTTTAATGGTAAAATCTAGGCTTATATGATCATCTTTCCAACAGTTGAAGCAATAATAACATCCTATGTCACATCCTCTACCAAAATTTTATTATCCTCTGCCTCGAACTTAATAACCACCTCGACCTCATCCTATGTATCCATTTTCATTTGATTGTTCGACATGTTGGTCAACCACTAATGTATGATATAATAAATGAATATTTGGTTTGCTCTTTCCATTGAGCCATCATTCATGAGTGGAATGATTATTTTCTTCACATATATGACACCACTTGGGGTGTGAATTCCTTAGATTGTGTGAACAGTCTCTTGTTGTGTGATTTTTCGAGGCTTCACAAATATCATAGTATGTTTTGATATGGATGTGTCTGACTGCTGGGTCCAGTGCATAACTAAACTTGCAATAATATTTTGTGTGACCCTCACTTGAGAAAATGTTACACCAAAGTTTGTTGCATGTAATCAACATGTTTTTAATTGATTTCTATAGCTATATGAGCTTTTCTTCTAGTACTTTTTTAGCAATTTTTGAAGATAGGGTGCCTTCTTCATCCATTTTGATTCGCTATGTTTTTTTTAAGTATCTCTTATCATGAATGAAGATCATACATTCAGAGGGGAATTTTTATCTTTTGTAGTAATCCTACTACATACCATTGAACCAACAACTTTTCATTGATTGTGTAAGGGATTTGACTTAGTAAATCTTTAAAACTCTTGTCATATTCTCAAACCCTTTCTCTTGGATTTTGCTTGATTTATTTGAGTTTTCCTACTACCAAGTGACTGCTATCTTGAGTTTTAAAGAACTTGAGGAAACTTTGATTTATATCATCCTTTGAGCATTGTTGATTGTCTGTATAATTCATAAACCATGTAAAGGCTCTGTTTCGAGGGGTGGATATTAACTGTGCCATTTGTTTGGCCTTATTATTTATGTCAGTTGCATCCCAAAATAGCTCACAGATGAACCAATTCCTCTTAGGGTATTCATCGCCTTCATAAATCATGATACGATTTAGACCCATCTCTGGTTTCTGAGAGTTCTTTTGAAAATTGATCTATTGTAAGAGTTTGTGTCAAGGTCATATGAGAGGTTGGATTACTTTCTTGATTAAGTACAAGAGAGTTCACCTAATGATAAAAATGAAATATACTCTAAGACATCAACAAGGCGTCACTTAGGATAGAATGTCGAATCAATTTGCTACAGGTTAATCAAAACCTGATATGAATTCCACATACCTAATGGAGAATTTACCAGATTCAAGGTAACAACACAAAAAAATCCCTGTGTAATGTGATATGTGTGACATAAAAATCTTGTGTAATGGCTCAACACTTTCACATTCAGAGAGGTAACTCATGTGTAATTGAGATTTAAATAAGTCTTGTTACCATATTCTACCACATTCTCTCATTCAGAGTGCATCCAAAATAATAACTTGAACTCTTATATCTAATTTCATAGGTAGGTACCAGAATGTAATCTTTCTTATTAAATGTTCATATAGTTCCATATTAGTAATGGATTATTTCATAACAAGTTGTTTACCAATGTATTCATAAAAATAAAGAAAACTAGATTTTCTTCACTATGTATACAATAAAAAAAGTAGTAGCAAACAATGATCCAACCAACTTTTCAATTGTAAAACAATTCCAATGAGATGTAGACCAATTATGCAAACCAAACCAACCAACCACCGGTGGATCTATCCCAGAGTTAAAACTATCAACATTTAAATAACATAATCAATATGTGAAAATACCTCTATTATCAAGCATCTAATAATGCGATTCTATGCAGAACCACCAGAGTGATTTCATATAGCACATAGTTATCACTACACACTGATTAATGAAATTAATACAGGTTAAATATTGCAATATAAATGAAATTTGAAATAAAAACAATCTAGAATAAGCATTATACACTTATCTCAACATCCCGAGGAGAGGTGGGCGCTTGCCTATCCTGGTCACGAGTGAAAGGAACCTGAGAGATTACGAAATCATATGTACCATTAACTAAATCCAATCTTGTATTAAAACAGAGTAAAAATGAAAGTTACAACACTCTCATTACAGAGTTCAAAAATGTTTAACAACAAGTATATCTTGTCTCAAAATTACAACATCGTGACTTTATCATTGCCCCTCCTAATCTATAGAGTATGATAGATTATATAACAAGATTCAAATTCTTTGGAATATAACATCAACCTCCCTTGTTCTCGTGGAACCAGGGGAAAAATAGTTACATAGCTTATGAGATCAAACTAATCTTGATTTTTTTAACCATCAATACAAACTTAGGAAAGATAATCAAATCAAGACTTGATGCTTTTTCTATTCATATGACATTTACTCATATGAATAAAAACCAAATATCTCTTGAATCTTGACCCTGATCTCGTTATGTGCTGGAATGTATTCTCGATGGTTGACTTGGAGCTCCATGTTGGTAAGGAGAGGACTGGGTGCACAATGGTAGGTCAACATCTATGTTGGAATTCATACCTCCAATACCCAAGCAACCAAATGAAATCTGAGCACTTGCATGTATATGAAGCTTGGAAGTTGGGTGTCGAAAAAACTATATTGATGTGGTAATATCTGCAATTGTACAAGAATGAGTCTAACATTCATCATTAGAAATATATCCTAGAAACCCTTGTTAAGCTATCAAGTGTTGAAGTTTGAGTATCTTCATAAACCATTCTTATTGTATCAATATTGTATTAGATCAAGACAAAACCCTAAAGAATAATTATATGTTATATTTGTAAAGTCGCCCCTATTGAGGCTTTGTAAAAGTCAACCCTATTGTGCCTTGGAAAAATTCAATTGTAAATTAGAAGGGTAAAGTATACAATTCAACCCTTATCTATTTCCATGTGGCTCAACTTATATTTATAAGAGGCTAGGTGCCTCACTTGGAGAACACACAACATAAGCTCTCTCACATAAGAAAAAGTGCACGAGTCTAAGGAGGAGACATAGCTACAAAGGAAGGTGTTCAAGATATTGTCATTGATGTCAAAAACTGATGTCATTATGTTATAATGATGATTTGGTATAAAGAGATGACTCACATGAAGCTTAGAAGGGAAAGCGCAATGCAGAAACATGATCAGGATTGAAATCCCCACAGTAAAACTACAAAAGAATCAAGGAAGGATCCTATCCACTGATGTAGATTTTGGGACAAACCAGGACCATCAGATTACAAGAGAAGGATAGAGTAAGTCATAAATAAGGACCATCATATCTAAATAATACATGATGACCATTGGATCAGGATCATGGTCAAATCCGATGATGACCATTTCGACGAGAATGTGTTGAGAACATGTAAATTCACCCGAAGGTCGAAGTTCTGAAGTCACGAAGTGAAGACACGTAACACACACATTAGGAGACCCATGTCAACAAGGACATTTAGCACAATCAGATAATGAAAAGTGTCAAGATGAAATTCGCATTTCAAGTACGTGTAAATCATGAATCTAAGAGACATGTGGCAGCCAGTCGGTCAATGCCAATTCAGTAGTGACGTCATCAATTTATGTCATTTCGGGAGTATGTACTTCGGGGGAAAATGGTTTCTAACACCAGTAACTGCCCAAAGCGTCGAAGGCTGAAGTTAATGCTAACCAATGATCTACTTTGGGAGCATTCTCAACCGATGATCAAGCATATTGGAAGGATAGCGTAAGTGGAGGTGTTAACCGACAACAAGCGGTCACCACCACTTTAAGACTTATTCAATAGGTAATTTCTTCAGAGGAATTACTACTCCAGAGTCAAGGAGCCAAAAAAAGTTGAAGTTATGAAGTGAACAAGGGTCGTTCATTGTGCAAATGAAATATCGACCATTCGATCTGTTTTGACGAAATATACTTCGGGAGGTTTAATGATTGCAAATATTGGAAATAGTCGAACGCAGAAGTTCCAAAGTGAATAATGGCCATCCATCTCAATTGTTGATTAAGTCATAACCGATGTATTAAGAAGTAAACGAATGAGTAAGGATTGGATCCATAATGTTGATTTGGTTGTGGGAATCATGCTAGCCATCATATCAACCCTTGTGAGAGGTAACCATTTCGGGAAATTGAAAAATCTGGAAGATTAGATGGTTGTCAAAGAAAAATCGTTGAACATCGGAATAAAAATAAATAGGTTCTAGCCCCCAGTCATGGATTACAGACACATAATCCATAAGGTGCTGGGAACATCACTTAGACAATAAGCCCATGGTTTTTCACAGATGGTCACATGCAAATTCTTTGAAGGAATCGCCTCTACATAAATTGATTTCTGTAATATTTGCAGATACATGAATTTAAGTTAAATGAAATTGATCCATACCTGTGATTGATTAATGAAAATAATTTCCATTAAATCGAAAAGGCTTCTCTATAATATTTGAATAAATAAAAACACACGAGATTATTGTTAATGAATAGGTGTGATGGTCCAAACAAAGGGACACATTGTTTCATATCTCACACCAACTAGAAGAGTATATAAACAAGAAAGTGTGGTGAGAAGAAAGTGTCTCTGTAGTCCAGATCAGAAGATCAAAAAATAAGCAGATTCCAAGAAGAATAACTGATGATTCTTATGAAGTGGGGGTGGAAGGGAGGAGCATGGAAGAATTCATATCCTTACTAAGAAAATTGTAAAAGATAAGGGAGTTGGAGCTTCCTAGGGTTGGTTCCATAAATACAAGGGAGTTGGTGCTTCCTAGGGTTGGTGCTCTAAATACAAGGGAGGTAGTTCTTCCTAGGGTTGGTGCGCTATGGATGAGAGAGTTGGTGCATCCTAGGGTTGGTGCCCTGAAGAACGATATCTGTGTCTCCTAGAGTTGGTTCTCTAAAAAGGATTGGTGTCCTTCACTATTCTTTATAAAACCTTGTAATTGATGTTAAATATATTTATATAATTGATTTTGCATACAATTCATTGTTGATTTATTGTGGTAATCAATAAAATATAAAAAGTAACTACTAATTGTGAAAAAGGGGTAATATTGATTCACCCCCCCTCTGAATATTCCAACAATTGGCATCAGAGAAGGTACCTTTAGTGTTAAGCCCTAAATAGTGGCTCATTACCCCTTAATTGGGGCATATTACATTAGTAATGTTATTTTATTTATGTCGGCTTTATTCCATTAGTTGTAACTATACCTCCTAGTCTCCTATATATACCAAGGAGACATTTTCATTTTGAATCATCTTGTAATTGAACATTTATGTGGGTGTAAGGAGGTCTCCCCCTCGAAGAGGCTTATTATATGAATTTCTCTCTTTTTCAAGGCGTTGATTATTTATTCTGAGGTTTTTCTATGCTATATTGATATTTGGTTCCTAACATTTAACACGGTCTAACAACTGGAAGGTAGATCCTGAAGATGGATCAACAAGAGGGAATGTCTAACAACAAAGAACGATTGTTCAATGGAGGAGGTTATGCTCTATGGAAAATAAGAATGAAAAACTTTTTTTGTCTCTTGATTTTGATGTCTGGAAATTTGTTGTATATGGTTACACTACACCAACTACTCCACCCAAAGATACTGCAGGAAAGAAAATATGCATTAACAACTCAAGAGCAGTTAATTCAATTCTAGGAGGGTTGACAAATTCTATATGTGTAAAGGTTATGCATTTTAAATTGGCCAAATAAATCTGGGAAAAATTGAAGTTTGTTTATGAAGGAGATTACAAAGTCAGGGAAGCCAAACTATAGAGCTATAGAACTCAGTTTGAGAATCTAAAAAATGAAAGAAGAAGAAAATATTGCTGAGCAACTTCATAGTGTAGATGAAGTGGTTAATTCAATTAGAGCGATAGGAGAAGAGATTACATATAAACCTATTTTTAAAAAAGTACTAAGGTCATTACCTATGAGATATGATGCAAATATTTCTTCAATTGAATATAGATCTGATCTAAACACACTCACAATTGATCAACTTCATGGAATTTTTACAGCATATGAAATGAGAACAAGGAATGATAAATCAACAAAAGATGAAACAACCTTTAAAGCATCTAAGACAAATATGAGGCAGGAGAAAAAGACCAATGATAAGTTATCAGATATATCAGATGTAGAAGAGGACAACTTTATAAAGAAACTCCATAAAGGATTTGGAAAATATAAAGGAAAGTTACCTTTCAAATGTTTCAACTATGGAGGAATTGGAAACTTTGCTAGAAAATGTCCCTATCCATATAGGAGGAAAATGATGAAGAAGTTCACAACCAGGAAAACCAATACAAGAAGAAATTTTATAAGAAAAAGAAAAACTTCTACTCTAAAGAAGACACCAACTCCTCATACATAAGTGAAGATGAAGATTCAGAGATTCTGTTTATGGGAATGAAAAATCAAGATGATAAACATTCAGAAGATGAAGAATAAGGGAGCTTCGAAGAATAAATCCTTAGTGTAATTGAAGAACTAGGAAAAACAAAAAAACAAAACATGGCACTAAGAAGATAGCTTTTAGAGATTAAAGAAGCTACTAAATAAAGAGAGAGGGAAGTGTCCAAAACCCTCAAGGAGTTAGAATAAACCATCAATGATTTGAAGTCCCATCTCTTGGAAGCTAATAAAACTGAAGAAATCATTTTAAAACAACTTAGTGATAAAAAACAAGCATGTGAAAAACTAGAAGCTGAGATTAAGCTGCTAAAAAGTGAACTTGAGAAAGAAAAGAAGAGATCAAACTTTGGAAATAGTTAAAATATCTTGGATGAAATTCCTAGTAGTCAAAGGTCACCAAACAACACGACTGGTTTGGGATACACCCAATACTCAACTTCTACATCACAAGGATCTGTCAAAAGACCAATTAGTTATGCAGATGCTCTAAAGGGCTCCTTAAGAAGAGAAGATAATAAGGTAAATATGATACCATTGAACACTTTTCCACATAAACATAAATCAACATTTCCTACTAAAGTAAAAAATGACAGGAAGAATACAATCACCGGAAGGAATCCCCCTAATAAATATCTGTTCATTGGATACTATTACTGCTGCAATAAGTTTGGACATAAGGTAGTACACTGCAAATCTTATTGAAAATACAATAATAGAAATGTCCAAAGATATAAGAACAACAAGTATAATAAATAAAAGAGAAACTATAACTCATTTTCTCCTTTGCAAGATGTTAATAGTGAATGAAAAAAATGCAACAACTATGATCATAAAACAATTGATTGTAGATTTCCAAAATATGATAAAAAGACAAATATTCCCCATAAAAAAAAGAATGGAGGAAAAAACAAACATAGTGCAATGTAGCATTATATGTGATAAATCAAGAGTGACAATGGTATATCGACAATGGATATTCCAAACACATGACTAGAGATCAAAGTGAAATTCTCAAGTTAAATAAGAAAGGAAAAGGAAAAGTAACTTTTGGAGATAATATGTCAGCCAAGATATTGGGAAAAGACACTGTTAGTTTAGGAAATAATAAAACCAAAGCATAAGATGTAATTTTGGTAGAAAATCTCAAACCAAATCTTCTAAGTGTAAGTCATACTTGTCATCGGGGTCACATACTTACTTTTGATTCTCAGAAATGTAAAATCAGAAAAAAGGACACTGGAAAGCTAGTAGTAGTTGCACCAAAAACATCTAGCAATGTGTACATCCTCGATATAGAAGAAGAAGATAAATCTTTCTTAAATGAAGTATATTAAAGTTGTCTATGGCATAGAAAGTTGGGACATTTAATCTTTGACAACTTGATCAAAGCCAATGAAAAAGACACAGTTAGGGACCTGCGAAAAGTGATTAAGCCTTCAGATCCTATTTGTAAACATTGTCAAATAGGAAAGAAAACAAGAGTTAGGTTAAAAACAAAAGATAATTCCACAACTAAACCATTATATCTTATTCACACAGATCTATGTGGACCTACTAAAACCAAAATCACTTATGGTGAACATTATTTTATGTTTATTGTTGATGATTACACAAGATTGACCTGGGTTTTCTTTTTAAAAGAAAAATCAGAAGCCTTTGAGAAATTTAAAATATATAAATCTCTTATAGAAAATGAAAAAGATCTAAAAATTAAGTGTCTAAGATCAAACAATGGAGGAGAATTCACCTCTAAAGAGTTCACTCAATTCTCTGAAAACCATGGTATCAAAAGACAATTTTCAACTCCTAGGACTCCTCAACAGAATGTAGTTGTAGAAAGGAAAAACATAACAGTTCAAGAAGCTGCAAGAACTATGCTAAATGAATCCAAACTTCCAGACAAATTTTGGATAGATGAAATCCACACAATAGTTCACATAATTAATAGAGCTCAATTGAGACCCAATCATGACAAAACCCCTTATGAACTATGGTTTGGGAGGCCAACCTCTGTAAAATACTTTAGAATTTTTGGAAGTAAATGTTACATAAAGAATGACAAAATTAACCTAGGAAAGTTTGAACCAAGATCTCATGAAGGAATATTCTTAGGATACTCATCGAATAAAAAGGCATACATATGTTATAATCTCAGACCACTAAAAATAGTGGAAAGTGAAAATGTAAAAATAAATGATCTAATAAAGGGCATATCCCAAGGCCTTGATAAAAAATCTCAACAAGAATATGATGATGTAAAATCTCAGCAAGAATATGATGATGTAAAATCTCAGCAAGAATATGATGATGAAACATAGGAAAATGAACCTCGCACTGATGAAGAAGACAATGAAGAAATGCCCTTTCCAAGAGCTCCATCAAAAAGAGTTCAGAAGAATCATCCTAGAAGCCATATCATTGGATTTAAAAGTGCATGAGTGGAAACAAGAAGGAAACTAGCTTTTGAATCAGAAAAATAAATGCTATCCCTAATTGAACCTAAATCAGTTAAAGAAGCTATCAAAAGTAAATATTGGATAAAATCAATGAATGAAGAACTATATCAAATAGAGAAAAATAAGACTTGGGAACTAGTTCCAAGACCCAAGAACAGGAATGTGATAGGAACTAAGTCGATTTTCAAGAACAAATTAAATGAAAATAGGGAAATTATGAAGAAAAAAGCTCGATTAGTCTACAAAGGATATTCCCAAGTAGAAGGTACTGATTTTGAAGAAACTTTCCAGGTATAAGGTAGAATGTTCCTAGAATTTGCATGCTTAAGAGATTTCAAATTCTATCAGATGGATGTCAAATCAACATTCCTTAATGGAACACTTGAAGAAGAAGTCTACGTTTGTTATCCACATTTTTGGTTATCAAGATGATGACATGATTATGACATGGTGATAGAAGATCTAGCTCTTCTTTAAGATCATTTTCATGAAGAAAGTTACACTTATCAGCTTCTCAGAATCACTCTTTTGAAGATAGTACGCAGGCTGCATATATATTGTCCTGCGGAAATGCTT
>JASDQU010263252.1:2201-15495 GCA_032191745.1 Picea mariana | reverse complement strand
ACACAATATGTGCGAGGATTGAAGTTGTCTATTCTAAACTACTAAAGCAAAGAGCATAAAAATAACATGAATATACAAATGACAAATTTTACCTACTATATACAACACATAGGTGTACTGGCATCAGTGCATGGGGGCCCTTCCATCCTTCAGCAAGTACACCATAATCTTAACATGAAATAGAGATCAAAATGGAAGCATGTCTTATATTCAAAAGAATATGATTACATCAATTCAAAACATGAGCATTTCCTGAACTTCACACCTATATCTCCATCTATCTCTATCTTTCCTCCATCTCCATATCTCCTATTCATATCTCCCTTTTGAAAGGAGAAGGCTCTCCTATTTATACAAGAACATAAGAAGCTACCCCATTAATGGAGATCCACTATTCTCTCCCTAGATCCATAAAAATCTCATATAGTTACAACCAAATGGAAAATGATGAGACACATATCCTCTTTGAACTTTATCCAAATCTCCTTCCATATCTTGAAGGGAATTCGAATTTGAGTATTGGAGGCCACATAAGAGTGTCTTGGAAGCTTCCAAATCACCTACACATGTCAACAAACTCATTCTAATGGTTAGGTATAAGTATAAGCATATTATTTTCTAAAGTTTAACCACAAATTCACTTAAAAATGTTAAGAATTGATAAACTTTGAAAAAGCATAGTTAGAACCCAATGATGAGGTAAATGTAATGATGTGGAGGTGATATGAAGGTGATATGAAGGAAATATGGAAGTAAATGTGAAGGTATTGGTGAATAATGGAGTGAAAATAAGGACCATTTTGAGACTCAACATTGTGGTTCTTGTAATCTTCGAGGTTGAAGTCACTAAAATTCAACACTGCGATCTTATCCTGCTGTGCTCAAACTGTGTGTATCCCCTTCAGGAGATACGCAGTGACCATGGTGTACTTGAAATCTCTGGGTACACTATCATGACTTATCGCACTAGCTAGAGGCAGGATATAGTCGGGTAACATAGATGGGATCAACTTCGCATTGGCTAGGTCATCTCTATGTTTGGTTCACTTTTCTGCTAATGGTTAGGATGATCCGGCTCCGTGAGCAGTCGACGAAGAGGCTTGCAGTCCTCTCATCGATGACGCTTGTATACCTGCAGACATCAAAATTTCTATTTCAATCATGAGGTCGATGAGAACTTCCTCGATAATTTTCTCTGCCACATTGAACTCGTTCGACATACACGCTCGGGTTTGAAAGTCTCAAGTTCGAGGAGTAATCTCTCAATGCAATGTGATAGATGGAAAAAGTGTGATGATCACTATGTGAAAATCAACTAATATGCAGGCTCAAATTCACGGTTAGCAAAAAGTGTTCTTGGTGCATGGCGCGACAGGATAAATAAATACTTGGTAACAAATCTCTTGCAATGGGTAATAATCCTTCATTAACTCAGTTCTTTCCGTTACAGTGTGGTCCCAACGGTCTAGTGGAAATCTGTCTAACCATTAATGTCTTTCTTCCGATTCGAGGTGTCATTCGAACGGTTATACTGTCTCTAATGGCTATATTGCTTCGCCATGGCAAAGTGCCATGTGACATTGTTCTGGTATTCCGGCGAAGCTCCAATTTTGTAAATTTTCCTTCTGCGAAGTTCCCTTGGGAACCTTCTGTAACTTTTCAATCTTATCTCTCTTCTTACTTATTTTTCTAGCCTTCTTTTTGGTGAGCCTCATCTCGAAATTCCTTTTTCCATTTTGATTCTTATCTTCTTTTGGCATAGTAACTTCATGTTGTTGATATTCTCTCCTAGAAATCAGGAGTAATACTTCATCTGTATCTGGAATAGGTACTGCAATCTTCTATGGTTCTTCTAGTGTTCTTCCAGCTTTGACATTTCAATCTTTGGTTTTAAATAGCTTCGCTCAGTTCTCATGTTCTTCAATCAAGTGTGTGATCCTCCTAGTCATGAAATATTTTAGCTCTTGCTTCTTTTGGTCTAAGACTTCTTTTTCTTCCCTTCTGGCCTGATCTCTTTCAATCCAAGGTTTTCTGAGAAACATAGTAATAGGAGCGTTGTCCTCAATAAATTTAACAACTTCAAATTCTTCCTCTGTCGAAGTTCCCTTGGCACTCATAGATATCTGGGTAATCTTTCCACATAGGTTTATCAACTTTCCTCTGAATAGTCCTATTCCTCCTAATGAAGGCATCATAGAAGGCTCCCCTAAAGTTTCCTAATTTCTTTCTTTCATGATATTCACATGTGTTTCTTCATCCAAAACACAGTCAATGTTGAAGTCTCCTATTCTTGCTTCAATGCATTCTTTTTCTTTGAATACCTCTGATAAACTGATATGTCGGTGATCATTCATGGTTTCTTTCATCTGTAGCAATACTTTCTCTAATTATTTCTGGGGTTCTTCCATAATATCAGTGGCTTGACTTTGCTCGTGGTCTTCTTGTCTCATATTAATCCTTTCAAGGTGAGTAATCATTCTAGGGAAATCCAAAACTTCATGACCCATAGCTTTGCAATAGAGGAAACTAGGTTTTCTACCAGGGAATTCCTTAGCCAGATGTCTCAGTCTTCTACAACTGTAACAAAGGGTTAATCCTCTCTTTCTCTTAAATGATCCCCATCCTTTCCTATGCTGCGCGCTAGGATCATAGTAGTTAACCTGAAAAAAATTATTTCTAGGATCCTGCATCCATTTGTTAGTCCAAACATTCTTTCTATACATAGGTATAACATATTTTTCACTATTCTTATCATATCTACTTATATCACATCTTCTTTTGTCTGTCAGTGCCTATTTTTCAATCTAGGACAAATCTGATCAAATGTGCCTAGATCCATACTTTAGAAACAAACATTTCCACTAATATTACTTCTACAGAACACAAAGCTTCTAGATCTAAAACTTTTCGCTATTCTTACCTTTATCAAAGCACAAAGCATTCAGATCTTACCTCTTTTCTTCAGATTGGACTTCTTTTCTTTAGCACAGAGCTTCACAAACTAAGTAGAGTACTGTGCACTAGAGAGACAGATCTACGCACAGAGATTTCAGAATTTCAGGTCGGATATTTGCACAAAGCTTCTTCTTTCTCAGTTCCCAGCAGTCTCGGTTCTCGGCAACGGAACCATTTGTTGTCACAGGGGTAGAAACAGGGTTCAACGCTAAGATAGTGCACCAACAAAACCCTAACTACCGGCCCTTTCGGCAACACCTGCGAAGCATATGAAGTCTCGCCCGAGGTAGAGGCAGGGGTGGTTGCAAAACTCAGATGCATGCAACCTTATTTGGGACACTGATCTGTGATTCTAACATTTAATAGAACACTTAGCAGTAAACATTCATCAACATTCAGTTCTTGGTAACAGCGCAGACAAACCCTAATTACAGATCATCGCAGTATCTAACCAGATCTAGCATCTAACAGCACTTAGCATGACAAAACAGATCGAGTCTTAGCAGATTTAGCACTAAGCATAAGTATATCATTTATATCTAACATCCATCCATATTATTAAGCACTAAGCATCGAAAGATAATTTATCTAGATTAAATCACTAAGAAAATTAACATATAAGCACATCAGCCCATTGCACAAAGCAGAGCAACACAACATATACGTGGTTCACCCCCCTGGGGCTACGTCCACCAACTCTTCTTGTCTTCTATTATCTTCTATTAATCAGTTACATGCACAGAGCCTCAAAAACCCTACTCTACATAGGACAGGAGATCTACACGCACCTCTCCAGATCCTCCTTCCCTGATCTAGGTTATATCACTAAGCCTTTTATAGTCACTTGCACTCATCTCTGTAAGCTTCGCACAGTATGCACAGAGCATTTACAATCCTTCAATCACATAGATCGATCACTAGCACTTATCACATTGGCCTAACATCACATAGATTCCCCTCCTTACATTTCCTAGACATCTATTNAAAGCAGAGCAACACAACATATACGTGGTTCACCCCCCTGGGGCTACGTCCACCAACTCTTCTTGTCTTCTATTATCTTCTATTAATCAGTTACATGCACAGAGCCTCAAAAACCCTACTCTACATAGGACAGGAGATCTGCACGCACCTCTCCAGATCCTCCTTCCCTGATCTAGGTTATATCACTAAGCCTTTTATAGTCACTTGCACTCATCTCTGTAAGCTTCGCACAGTATGCACAGAGCATTTACAATCCTTCGATCACATAGATCGATCACTAGCACTTATCACATTGGCCTAACATCACATAGATTCCCCTCCTTACATTTCCTAGACATCTATTTATACTTTACAAAATAGGCCTAAACATGGGTAAACCCATGGGCTGACATCCCATACCCATTACATAATCCTAAACCCCAAAAAGGACCCAAAAATGGGTCGATATCCCGCGATCTATGCTTCATCTTGCACTCCTCCTTCGACAGGTTTTCAAAGTCCCAAAATAGGTCAAACTTGACCAAGGATATCCCAAAACTTGGTCAAGGGCCAACACTCCTCCTGTTAGAGTCACTGATTTCACAGAAATGGAAACCTCTGTTCCCCCAAGCCTGGTAGCCTTTTCTCCAAATCCTCTGTTGTTTTCCTTTCCTCTTGGAAGCTCAGTTCCAGTCTCCCCTATTCTAACACCTTCTCCTCCTAGTTCTCCTCCACCTCATATCCCTATGGCAGGTGTTAATCCCCCTAGAAACAGAATGGATGCCATAGTAGCTACAAAATATGCTCCCCTGGTCTTACCTCAGCCCATGAATTCTCTCCTTGCTGGATATTACCTAAAGTATATGCCTAATTTCACTAGAGAGGAAGACATAACTGTTGAAGAGCACCTTGCTTCCTTCTACAGTTATGCAGATAACCTGAATATTGAAAATGAAGATGTCTGGATGAGAATATTTTTCCAGAGCCTTGATGGTGAGGTTAGAAAGTGGTTCAAAGGTTTGACCCATGGATCCGTTTTTGGGATTGAGTCTCTAGATGATGCCTTCCTAAGACAGTGGGGGGATAAAAAAGACTTTATGTATTATATCACAGAGTTTGGGTCCCTGAAGAGAAAAGAGGGGGAATCTGTCTCTATATTCTCCAAGAGGTTCAACAAAATGTACAATAAGATCCCTACTGAGATAAATCCTATAGAAGCCTCTGCCAAAATCACTTATGCCAATGCTTTTGACCCTGATTTTTGCCTCCTGCTAAGAGAAAGAAGAGATACTTTCTTGGCTCATATGCAAGATGCAGCCCTGGAAGTAGAATCCAATGTGTTGGTAGTTGACAGACTCAAAAATAAAGATGACAGAGACATAGGAAGAGGGAGATCTGAGGCCTCAACCTCTGGTTATTCTACATCCCACCCTCAAGTAGATGAATTGACCAAGATGGTAAATTCCATGTCTGCAGAAATGGAGAAGATGAAATTCGAAGGGAAGCAAGGTTATAAGAATGTCCGAAATACTAATAGCATAGGAAACTTCAGGAGGTTGGATAACAATAATCCTCAAATTATGCCAAGGGAGCAAAGGGACAGAGATAGAAACGAACAGAAAATCCAGACTCCTCTTCAAAACAACCGTGTTATTGATGAGGAAAGGGAATAAGAGGAGCTTGACCCTGAAATTCATTGTATTGGAGACACCTCCCCATTTCCTCATTTAACTCAATCTGCATATGAGGAATCCCTCATAGATAGCCAAATAAATGAGATGAGTAAGGGGGAGAAATCCAATACCAGTCCCAATAAATACAACCTCCAGTCTAAGAAGAAGGAAGGGAAGCCTGGCAGTCTTGATCAACCATCCATAGCAGAGAAGCCTACTAAAGATGTAGAAAATACCAACAAAGAAAGGAAAGCTCAGAATTCCCCACCGATAGAAAATACCCTGTCCTAGAGGTGAGAGAAATTATGAATCCCCCTTCCTCCTTTAACTTTGATAGTGAAATTCAGAAGATCAGAATTCTTGTTCCCCTTTCAGAGCTAGTTAAGAATGAAGACTTCAAAAGGTCCCTCTCTAAGTTGTTGCAATCTGAGCCATCTTTCCATTCCATAGACTCGGTAAATCTCCAAAAGGAGAAGCATGCAGTCATCTTAGGTCCCATGGTAGAAGATAGATATGATTAATCCCCTCCCTTATATACATCCCTGAACATACATGATAAGATGTTGCATAACTACTTGATGTACTCAGGGGCATCTCATAATCTCATGCCCAAAATTGTCATGGAAGAGCTCAGATTAGAAATCAAAAAGGATTATCATGATTTGTACCCTTTTTATTCAAAAATGGTTCAATGTCTTGGGGTTATCAAAGATTTGTTTGTGACCTTGTTTCAGCTTCCCATGAAAAGTGTGGTCATGGATATTGTGGTGGTTGACATTCCTCCCAAGTTCGGCATGTTGTTGTCAATATCTTGGATAAAAATACTAGGAAGAACCTTGCAGATGGACCTCACATATGCTACCATTCCTATGTTTGGGGTGGAATATAGGAGACTGTATAGAGAATCTCAATTGGCCTATATTGTCAGTGATGAAGTAGATCCCACCAATCATCTTATCTTTTCCCTTGATACTGATTTAGAATCCAACTTACTAAATCTCACTGATGCCTCTGAACCTCCTCTTGAGATCAGAAAGTCCATTACTCTCTATGAAGATTCTCCTCCAATTACCTCAGTGTGGAAAATGTTCTTTGATGGAGCCTCTTCTAGAGAAGGTGTTGGGGTTGGAGTGGTTTTTGTTTCACCAGCTCAAGAGACCATATCTCTGTCATACAAATTAGTATATGAAGCTACCAACAATGTGGCAGAGTATGAAGCTCTGGTTTTGGTATTGAGGTCTGCAAAGGAAATAGGGATTCAAGATATATCTGTGTTTGGAGATGTTGAGTTGATTATCCAGCATATCAGAAATATTTATTAGGTCAAACACCCTCAACTCAAAACCTATAGAAATGAAGTATGGGACCTCATTGATATTTTTTTCCTAGCTTTCAACATATCATTTATCCCAAGAGAAAACACCGTGGTTGATTCTCTGGCTGTTTCAGCAAGCAATTTTAGAATTCCTCTGCCACCCAAGATCAAGTATGATGTAGAAGTGAAATATAGACCCTTCATACCTAACAATGTCAAGCATTGGAAAGTGTTAGAGGATGATATTGAAATCAAAAGGTTCCTAGAGACTGTTGATGAATTTTCTTCATTACACATTGACCAGGATCCTGACTCTGAAATAAATCCTCTCGTTGATGTTCTTCTGAAAAAAATTGTTGATCATCATATATTGCAATTGCCTAGCAATCACATCCCAAAGGGACTAGCCCCTTTAGAAATATTGTTTGACAAAAATGATGTGGCAGTAAAGGGTGAAATCTCAGGTGATGATACTGATGTGGCTGAGTGCAATATTGGCATGGAGATGGATCCAAAAATTTTCAAGTTGTCAAGAAATTTGTCAAAGGAGCAGAGGGTCGAGTATACTGAGCTATTAAAAGAATTTTCTGATGTGTTTTCCTAGACCTATGAAGACCTCAGAACATATGATACCAGTGTCATTAAGCATAAGATTCCATTAAAATAGGTTCAGTCCTTCTTGGGCAAGATTAATTTCTTGAGGTGGTTTGTTTCCAGTTTTGTTGAACTGGTGAAGCATATCAAAGTCATGCTCAGGAAGGAGAATGAAGTAAAATGGACTGTTGAGCCCAGATAATATTTTAACCAAATCAAAAGGGCATTGACTAAGGCACCTGTGCTTATCAGCCCTAATTATTCCAAGTATTTTTTTATTTTCTCTTTTGCTTCATTTGATATAGTGATGGGTGTTTTCTTGTAGAAAAATGTTGAAGGGTTGGAGCAGCCTATTTCCTTTTTTAGTAGGGCATTGAGAGATGCAGAGGAAAAATATGACATCATTGAGAAACAAGCCTATGCCTTGGTGAAAGATCTCAAATCTTTTAGAGTTTATGTTCTGCATTCAAAAACCCTTGCATACGTTCGTCCAGCTTCTGTAAAGGACATTCTCATTCAGCCTAACATAGACGAGAGACAGAGCAAGTGGATTGCCAAGATCCTTGAATTTGATATGGAAATAAAACCCACCAAGTTAGTTAAAGGCCAAGGTTAATCCAATTTGTTAGTTGAATCTAATTATAAATCTCTGGGGGTTAGCTTCATCAACACTTTCTCAGGATATCAACAGGCTAAGATGCATGACAACAGTCCTTAGGATAGCCTTCCATTGGCAGAATGCACCTGGTACAAAGACATTATATATTTTCTACAAGAATTAAGGCCCCTTGATGGTATGGGAAAAAGCAAGGAAAGAGCTCTAAAGCTCAAAGCAATCAGATATTGCCTTATTGACCAAGTCTTGTATTGGAAAGACCCTTTAGGAGTGCTTCTGAGATGTTTAGACCCACAGGAGGCCCAAAGGATTATATTTTATTTTCATAGCAGCCTATGTGGGGGACATCATTTCTGGAAGACCACAGACTAAAAAATTCTCAGGGTTGGGTACTACTGGCCCACTTTATTCATTGATGTCTTTGCAAAAATCAGAGCTTGCATCAAATGTTAGAAATTCTCTAGAAAGCAACAGCTCAAATCTCTGCCATTGAAGCCTGTGGTAACTTTAGGACCCTTTCAGCAATGGGGCCTAGACTTCATTGGGTAAATTCATCCTGCTTCAAGTGGTTAGCATGGGTGGATCTTAACTGCAATAGATTATTTCACCAAGTGGATAGAATTTATCCCCACAAGGAGTGCTTTGCACAAAGTAATCATCGGTTTTCTTGAAGACATTATGGCAAGGTTTGGTTGTCCAAGAAGAATTGTCACTAACAATGTGTAATATACCAAATATAAAATGTATGCAGAATGGAAATAAAATGTTAGTAATGGCAAAATAACAGTAATATAACCAGAACATTCACCACAATAACACTGAAATGATATAAGAATAACAACAGAAATAGCACTTTGAATTTGAAAGCAATGTTCATGGGCCTCTTCGAGGGGGCAACCTCCAGTTGAGCAGAGCTTTATTACAATAATATCCAAGCTAGGTTTCTCATACCCTCGACTCCTATTTATACTAAAAAGAAGCATCTAGAGGAAGATCCTTCTAGAAGCAGAAGCTTCTATTAGGTCTTCTTACATCTGCCTTATTCTATTTTATTGAAAGGCCTTATTAATATTGACCTTTATTACATATGAATATATTGTTCTACCTATGTGTGGGTTAGGACCCTAAAATGTCCGCCCCCTTAAAAACAGCCTTGTCCTCAAGGCTTGAGATGAGGAAATTGCTACAGAATGGTAGCTGGTTCCCAAGTGGTGTCTGCTGGAGTTGTATCTTTCCACTAGACTAGCACTTCCTTGATGGTTCTCTGATGTAGGTGACACTCACGCTGGTCCAAAACTGCTTCTGGTTGTAGCCAAATGGATCCTTCTTCAACTAACTCTGGAAGGTTTGTTTGAATTTGGCACTTAGCTCCAATCACCTTCTTTAAGCATGAAACATGAAAAACATGATGTAGCTTCGAATGGCTAGGCAAAGCTAACTGATAGGCGACTTGTCCCACACGCTTGAGCACAGTATAAGGACCATAAAATTTGGGCGCTAGCTTCTGAAAATGCTCAGCCTTGAGGGAAGTTTGCTTGTAAGGTTGTAGTCAAAGAAACACATGATCCCCTTTTGCAAATTGACATTCAGAATGACCTTGATCTGCTTGTTGATTCATGTGATTTTGTGCCATGACCAAATTCTCTTTGAGAGTACAGAGAATGGCCTCTCGAGCTGTAAGTGTTAGGTCAACCGCCTGGACCTTCGAGGCACCTGGTAAGTATGAGAGAACAGAAGGTGGCTTCTATCCATATACCGCTTCAAAAGGAGTCTTGCGTGTAGCTGTATGGTATGAAGTGTTGTACAACCATTTAGCTAGGGGTAACCATTGAGCCCATTGATTTTGCTTTTCCGAGGCAAAACACCCCAAATATGTTTCCAAACACTTGTTGACAACTTCCATTTGGCTATTAGTCTGGGGATGATAAGTTGTGCTGAGATGCAATTATGTGCCTTGTATCTTGAACAGTTCTTGCCAAAAATTGCTTGTGAAAGTTGGGTCGCAATCAAAAACAATAGAGTGCGGCATGCCATGAAGATTGAAGACCTGATCCATGAAGATTTGAGCCACTGTGGATGTTGTAAACAGGTGTTGAAGGGCGCAGAAATGAGTGTACTTGGAAAGGCGATCAACAACCACCATGATGACAGATTTATTTCCCAATTTGGGTAAACCGGTAATGAAATCCATAGAGATATCCTTCCAAATAGCAGGTGGAATCGACAGTGGTTGTAGTGTGCCCAGAGATTTGACTGTTTCTCCCTTGTTGCGTTGACACATGTCACATTCAGCTACAAAATTACGAATGTCCTGTTTCATACCATCCCAGAAAAAGGAACGTTTGACCCTGTCATAGGTTTTGGTGAACCCGGAGTTCCCTACTGTGGGTGTAGCATGAAGCTCAGAAAGTACCATGGATTTAAGCTTTGATTGTTTACTTAAATAAAAATGGCCTTTGTATCGAAGTTCCTCATGGAGCCAAGAGTACCCTGGGGAAGCTGGAGCATTGGACTGCAATTGTTGGATCAACTGCAAACTTTTGGGGTCTTGTAGCCATTCCTGGCGAACGGCTTGGAGACAATCTGGTACAATGAATGAAAGAGAAAAAAGGGATCCTTCATCTTCATATTTTTGGGAAAGTGCATATGCAACCACATTGTCTTTGCCTTTCTTATAAATGATCTCATAATCATATCCAAAGAGTTTAGTCACCCATTTTTTTTGTTCTGGGGAGGAAATGCATTGTTCCGGAAAATACTTGAGGCTTTGATGGTCTGTCTTAATTTGGAATCGTTTCCCCAATAGATAAGGACGCCACAGATCCACGGCATGAAGAATAGCCAACATTTCCTTTTCATAGATGGATTTTCCTAGGTTTCTTTGATATAGTTGCTTGCTGGTAAAGGCCAAAGGTTGACCCTCTTGCATAAGGATAGCACCAATTCCTTTCCTTGAGGCATCACATTCCAACACAAACGTCTTTGTGAAATCAAGAAGGGCGAGGACTGGAGTGGTGCACATGGCCATCTTCAAGGTTTGAAAAGCTTGAGCAGCGGCTGGATTCCAAGTGAAAGAGTTCATTTTTAGGAGAGCAGTGAGAGGTATTGCAATCTTCCCATAATTCTTAAAAAACTTGGGATAATACCCTATTAAGCCTAGAAATCCACGCAATCTCTTAAGAGTATTTGGGTGAGGCCACTCTTGCATAGCTTCAATCTTTTTAGGATCCACCCTGACGCCATCTTTGCCAACCAGATGACCAAAGTATTCTACTTCTGAGGTGCCAAAAGCACATTTAGACTGTTTCAGGAAAAGTTGGTGCTGAGAGAGTAGATGGAGAACTCGATCCACATGAGCAAGATGGTCTGTCCAGTTTTTTCCATAGATGAGGATATCATCAAAGAAAACTAAGACAAAATGGCAGAGAAAAGGATGGAAGACATTATTCATGAGGCTTTAGAAGGTGGAGGGAGCATTACACAAGCCAAAGGGCATGACCAAAAACTCATTGGCCCTCATGAGTTCTAAAGGCAGTCTTGGAAATATCTGCCTCTTTCATACGTATATGGTGGTAGCCCGAACGAAGATCCAGTTTAGTGAAGAATTGGATGCCACTCAATTCATCCAAGAGGTCATCAATGACAGGAATGGGGAATTTGTCTTTGATGGTAAGTTTGTTGAGGGCACGAAAGTCAGGACACATTCTCCAAGAACCTTCTTTCTTTAGGACCATGACCACAAGAGACGAATAGGGGCTCGTACTAGGACGGATAATGCCTACATTAAGGAGTTCCTGGACCATTTTCTCAATTTCATTTTTTTGGGAAAAGGGGTGACGATACAGACGGATATTGGGAGGAAGGCTTCCTGGTACAAGGGGAATGGAATGATCATGAACACCATGGGAAGGAGGGAGGCCTTGGGGAGTGGAAAAGACCAATTGATGTTTAGAAAGGATGGCTTGGAGGTCTTGTGGTACGGAAGGTGTCTCTGTTGCTTGTATGACATGGAGTTGGGTGATAACACCAGAATGACCCTTTTTGAGAAGCTTTTCCATGCGATGGGAACTAATGATCTCAAGTGAACCTGCGGTGATGCCTTGGAAATTATATTGGTGGCCCTCTTGGTCGAATTGCATGGTTAAGTCTTTAAAATCCATGAGAATGGGACCCAAAGTCCTTAGCCAGTCTGCACCCAACGCAATGTCACAACCTCCCATGTCGATAGCAAACATATGGGATTTCAGGTGGTAGTCACCAATTTGGAGATGCACATTTTCACAACGCCCTCCACATTTCATGGAACCACCATTGGCAATCATGATTTGGAAATTATTGACGGCATGGATGTAGCAATGAGTTTCTTGGGCAATGTGGTGATGAATAAAATTATGGGTGCTACCACTATCAACCAAAATGTTGACCTTTCGATGCTTGATGTAACCAATTAGCTTAAGGGTTTGGGGAGCGGAGCAGCCAGTGAGAGCATTGAGGGAAATGACTGGTTCTACTTCAAGAGGGTCTGAGGGAGGGGTTATGTGAGTGGATTCATGTGATTCAGACATAGAGGGAGTTTCTTCATCTTCTTCCGAAATCTCCTCGGAGATGGCCATAAAATTTTTTTGTTCTTTACACTTGTGGCCCGGGAAATATTTGTCATCATAGTTATAACAAAGGCCTTTGAGTTGGCGTTCATCCATTTCATCCCGGGTCAATTTTTGGATCTTTAGTGGAGCAGAGGGAGTAGTGGTATTTACTGGTTTAGGGAGAGGGATGAAGGAGGGTTTGTAGTTTTGAGAAGATACAACCTGTTGTGCCTCTTTATCTCTTTTGGTAGCCTCCACCCAACTCTCAGGCCGAGCCATGAGGACATGGGCCCGAATTTCATCCTTGAGGTCGCTGATAAAATACTCTTGGAAAAAGGCATCAGACATGCCCTCTGTTCTAAAAGCTAGGCGCTCAAAGGCAGCTATAAAGTCTTCCACTATTCCTAATTGTTTCATCTTTTTCAAACGGCCCAAATGGTTGGTGTCAGTGTCAAAGCGTTCATAAAGCTCTACCACAAATTGTGTCCAAGCAATATACCCTTGACGAGAATTTTTTCTCCATTGCCAACGTTCTTGATCTAGATGGAGAACACCATACCAGAGTTTGGCCAAGTCATCTATAATGATGTAT
>JASDQU010263251.1:0-12062 GCA_032191745.1 Picea mariana | reverse complement strand
TGATGAAGGTATTTGGACATGAAGGAAAATGCACATGCATATACAATACCCATGGATGGATAGTATACATCATGTTGTTTCCGGTGGTATGTGTCACATCACGTGGATCCTCATGGTTGAGGAGAAATAAATTTTTGAAGATGACAAAGTGAATTGAAGAAGGAAGTACATGTAGGCCCCGAAGATAATTAAAGAAACGAATTACAAAATAAGAAAGTGTCAGGTCAGACCTAATGTTAAAAGGAAGTGACATAAATGGTATAAATAAATATCATTATACATTCATTTAATACACAAGTCGAATTTAAGAGGAAATCATAAGTAAAGAAGGCCAAATTTCAAGGGAGGATGAAATCTTTTGGTGATGTGTTCTAAGGTATGTTATTTTCAGGCCATCTTACCATTTTTTCTAGAATGCTTCAGATGGTGAAATTGATATGGTATTGAGAAGACATATCAAGGTACCTGTGGTAAAAATTTTAGCTATTGATTCACTATAATTATGGAGATACACTCTGTGGAAGATAGGGTTTATGACCAGTCCTGAAGCTAGTCAATAAACAGGTGTTTCGAGTAAAATAGTCATAACTTTTTCATCGAGAATCCAAATGATGTGGTACAAATTTAATTGGAAAGAGTACGAACTGTAGTTTCATTTGTGAGAGTTTTAGAATCAGATGTTAAATATTGAGCACGGGGCATTTTTTCCAAGTTCACTCTCCTGAATAGACCAGATTTGAATAAAGTCTACCATTCTTTCTATAACTTCTTTTTGGGGAGGATTCAAGGAGTGAAACTTGGAGGAGTTTCATAGAATACATTGAGTAATGTTATCTATAGGATCAGAGTACTCCAAGAATTGAAGAATTGTAGAAATTGAAGAAGTCTCAGGAAGCATTATCAGGTTCTATGTGATGATTGGTTGATGGTGATGATTTAATGTGAAGTTTTATTATCTCTCATATATTCTTGGGTGGAAGGAAGGGGAAAGGATGGAGAGTTCAACTCTCTCTTGATATTGGAGGATTGTATCTTCCTCTTGGAGGTTTATCCCTCCCTTTACGTTTGGAAGCTGTAGCTACCTTTGGAAGTCATTACTTCCATTGAACAATAACTATTGATTATTTCTCATATATTATGCATGGTGTATTGTGGTGTATTGGTGTAACTCTTATACTATTGTTCATTTCTCATTGGATATAATTGAATGGTTTAAGTATAAGTTGAAAAAGGATATAAATTGTACTTGATACTGATTCACCCCCTTCTCAGTATCAATAGAATCTCGGAGAAGCATTTCCAAAGAAAAGTGGGTACATAAGTTCATTAACACCTTAGATACTACGCCTATCAACTGGTATCTTCAATAAGAACTGCGCTTAATCACTACATATTGGTATGGTATGACCCATAAATTTATAGATACATTCCTATTTGAAATTCAATACCCTACAATAGATCAGGCTTTACAAATTGTAAGATAGAAGGTCTTTGAGGAGGCACCTAACCCCCCTCTTGAACAAGAAGAAGATGGATGGACTGCGCCTCTTCAGAGGTTACAAGGTTGTTATAATATTAATGCTGATGAAGATGATTATCCTAGGAATGTGAACATCTCAGAAACTGAAGGAGAACGAGATATAGAAGGGCCATGGATTGAATTACCTTTTGTTAGGAAGCCTATTAAAATTAAGAAAGTTAACATTGGAACATAACAAGCACCTAAATTGGAAAATGTCAGAGACTATTGGGATGATGCTACTATTAGCAAGATTACAAAATTGTTGCATGAGTATCAAGACTTGTTTCCAACAAAATTCACAGACATGAAGGGCATTAAAGGGCCCATGGGAGAAATGAAGATTCCTTTGAAACCAGATGCAAGGCATGTCAAGCAAAGACCTTACATATTGAATCACAAGTACAAGTAGAAAGTTAAGATTGAATTAGATAGAATTCTAGAAGCAGGAATTATAGAACCAGTCGAAGAATCTGAATGGATCAACCCTATGGTGGTCCAAGATAAGAATTCAGGAGAAATCATAATCTGTGTAGATCTAAGGAAATTGAATTATGCATGTTTACATGATCCATTTCCTACACCTTTTACTGATGAAGTTCTAGATAATGTAGGAGGACATGAAGTTTATTCATTCATAGATGGATTTTCAGGCTATAACCAAATCAGAATTGCTAAGGAGGAGAGACATAAGAATACATTTGCAACAGAATGGGGTTATTTTCAGTACACTGTGATGCCTTTTGGTTTGAAGAATGCACCAGCCATCTTTTCCAGGGTGGTGGTCGAAGCATTTAAGAAATTTTTACATCAGTTTTTGGAAGCATACTTTGATGATTGGACCATTTTTAGCCTACTAAAAGATCATATTGAATGTTTAAGATTAATGTTAGATAAGTGCAGGCAATGTCAGATTGCCCTGAACTTGAAGAAGTGTATTTTCTTCTCAAATTTTGGATTATTGTTGGTAGATCCTTCCAAGATTGCTATTATTATTGATCTACCTCCTCCTACTTCGGTTAGACAGTTGTGCATTGTATTGGGACACACTGGAAACTATAGAAAGTTTATTAATGGTTACACACAGATAACAACACCTATGGAGAAGCTATTAAATAAGGATAGTAAGTTTCAATGGACAAAGGAATGCCAACAGATCTTCGAGACACTAAAGTAGAAAATGGTCACTGCGCCTATCTTGGTTTTTCCAGATTGGAGTAAGGAGTTCAATGTTCATGTTGATGCTTCATCCATTGCACTAGGAGTAGTCTTAGCAAAACTAGAAGCAGGAGATATTGACCACCCTATAAAATTTTCTAGCAGGAAGCTTTCTACATCTAAAATGAATTATACCACCACTGAAAGAGAAGGCTTAGCTATGGTATATGCGCTATAGAAGTTTAGATACTACTTGTTGGGAGGACATTCTAAGATGTTGACTAATCATTCTACCTTGAAGTACTTAGTCAACAAGCCAGTGTTGGGGGGAATAATATGCATATGGCTATTATTATTCCAGGAGTATGACTTTGAGATCATGGTCAAGCCAGGAAGAATGAATAAAGGACTTGATCACTTATCCAGGTTAGAACATGGTGAGGAACCTACTAGTTTGGATGACACACTACCAGATACACAGTTGTTGGCCGTTAGAAAATTTGATGATCACTTTGCTGAAATAGTCCAGTTCCTGTCCACAGGAATCACACCTCGTGAATATATAGTTATTTAGAAGAAACAGTTGGTAGTCTGCACTAAAGATTTTCAACTTATAGCTGGACAGTTATATAAGATGGGACCAGATGAGATCTTAAGAAGATGTTTTACGGAGTCAGAAAGACCATTGATTCTTGTAGAAGCACATGAAGGCCTTGCAGAAGGACATTATGCAAGGAAAGCGACAATGCAGAAGGTTCTCAGAGTTGGTCTCTGGTGGCCTACTTTACATAAGGATGCTAAGGAATACTACAGAGCCTGCGATGTATGTCAAACAGTAGGGAAGCCTTCTAGAAGGGATGAGATGCCTTTGGGACCTCATCTAACATTACAATCATTTGAGAAATGGGCTATTGAATTTGTGGGACCAATCAATCCACCAGGAAAGCGCACAAGAGCTTGATATATCATCACTGCTATAGAGTATTTGACCAGATGGGAAGAAGCAAGAGTAGTTAAGGACTGTAGTGCAGCTACAACTGCACGGTTCATCTTTGAGGATATCATAACTAGATTGGATGCCCGAAGATCCTTATGAGTGATCAAGGCACACACTTCATTAACAAAACTATTGAAGCCTTGACTTAGGAGTTCGAAGTTCACCATCAAAAGAACACACCATACCACCCACAGGCGAATGGTACAATCGAAGCTTTCAATAAGATTTTGGAAACAACGCTGACGAAAATTTGCAGTGTTAACAAAGATGATTGGGATTTGAGAATACCACCAGTGTTGTGGGCTTATCGAACTACTTGAAAAAATTTAACAACGCAGACCCCCTTCAATTTAGTCTATGGCTTGGAAGCAGTGGTACCTATGGAATATTTGGTTCCTAGCTTAAGAATTGCAGCATTTACAAGTATGGATGACACTGGCGATGTTCAATACAAGCTCGCACAGTTGATGGAACTAGAGGAAGACAGGTTCAATGCAAGATTTCATCAGCAGGTACAAAAACAACGAGAAAAGGCTTACCGTGACTGACATATCAAGAGGAAATCATTTAAACAAAGATATTTGGTACTTTTATATGAAAACAAGTTCATGAAGCATCTAGAAAAGTTCATGACCCATTGGCTTGGTCCATTTGAGGTCGCCCATGTTACAAAATGAGGAGCTGCACAGTTGAAGACTCTTAACGGAGAATGGAAGGATAGTTTAGTAAATGGGAGACGACTGAATCTATATTATGACAACTAGCTATGTTTTAGCTCTCAGTAAAAACAAAGGAAGAAGGGTCTAGGTACCAGGTGCAGTTGAAATTGGGTACCATACATAGAAAAGACAATCTGCACATGATAGAGAGGGATAGAGCACAAATCACAGGCTACTCTGTGCAGTTTGCAGTCGAAGTATTACAGAAGGATCAACCCTGCAGTGACTCAGGACGAGTCACATGTGAGTGTTGGGGGCATGTTGGCCCTTGGTCATGTATTAAGGAAGAAATAAAAGATTAAAGAAGAAGAAAGATAAAAAATGAAGTGTGCAGAAGGCACACAAACTGAGGAAGGGTCGAAGTGGTTAAAGAAGTAGAAAAGAAGGAACAAAGTAAAGGAAAAGCAATCCGTTGAAAGAGAAGATCAAGGAAGACAAAGCAACAAAGAAGATGGATCATGCAAAACTCAACAAGTGGAAGAATAAACCAATGGGTGCTTTGGAGCACCTCATGGAGAAGAAGGAAGAACAGGTTGGTGAAGCCCTTAAAATGAGGGTTATGTGGACTTAGGTTTTGGACCTAGGGTTTTGGTATCTAGGGTTTTGACACCTAGTCTTCGGTCTAGGGTGGTCTAAGAGTCATGAAATATATAAATAAAGGTCTAGAAGAGTGAGAAAGGTTGTTTTATTGTTGTTAGTGATAACAATATTGAGAGATAGAAGTGTTTTGTTGTAAGATCATTCTTATATTCTGGATCTTCAGCTGGGTGCGAAGATCAAACCTGTAGCTGGGTGCGCAGGGAGGGGAGATAAAGAGGAAGAGAGAGAGAGATATACAACTAAGTGCACAGATAGAATTGTATGTTTTCATCTATTATATCAAGAATCACAGTTCTATGGACATATCCCTAGGGAGAGGGTGAACCACGTAAATCTTGTTGTTCTTTGTGGTTGATGTTGTGTTATTTGCTATCTGTTATATTGTTATTGCATTGTTGTGTTCCCTATTAAAGATAAGAGATAAAACTAACTTCGTGAAGTAAGCATAATAATGTTAAGCATATCTAGGTTATCTTGCATTGTTTCTATAAAATCATCCTTCATTTCCTCTGGTTGTAGGCACTTGTGTCCTGCAACCCCCCTATTTCTACTTTGGGTGAGACTTCATCTGTTTTGCCCGTGTTGCCGAAAGGGCCAGTAGTTAGGGTTTGTTGGTGTGTTAGAGTTGAACCTTGGGTCTACCCCTGTGCCAACAATGCCCCCTCCAAATTTTCTACCATGGTTGGTTCTGAGCTTGAGGGGAGTACTGTTGTTAGGGAATGGATGTATACCAATTATGGGGTGGATATTGTTGAATTTTTAATTTTCAAATCTGATAATTATTTCCTTATGATTTCAAAATGGAATTTTATGCCACTGTTATCATAGAATAATTACAAACTGAAAATATCAATTGAAAATAATGCAGTGGAAACAATAGAATCATAGAAAGATAGTCATGCACAATAGACACAATATTTTATCTTGGGAAACCCAACCTTGGGAGAAAACCCAACAACTTTTCTTAAGAATAAATCGATCTAAGTACAACACCATTCATATGAAAAAACCCTAGCACAATTTTTCCCTTGTGTGAGGAAGATCCCTCAAAGATAGCGAACCTAGGCAAGATAGCTAACCCCCAAAAATATTCTTAAGATGCTCGTAATTTTGTTGATATGCCATTGGCTCTCGTTGTTATGCCACTGGCCAAGTGAACTTGATGAGAAGAGATGATGTGATTCCTAAAATGAAATGATCAAGACTTTATTTATATCAATTGAGTCACCTTTAATTTTCTTATGGGGTTGACTTGTACTTTTGTCTTCAAGATTATCTTTAATGCTTCCATGGGTTTCTTTAATGGTTTATTGGACCTTGTCTTGTCTTCTTGAAATTTCTTCTTTACTAGAAATTTTTTTCATGAGCCTTGTTGATTGATAATCTCCTCACATGCACGTCTAATTAATATAGAGATCTAATGTTGAGTATATACACCGAGAATCCCCCCATCACAAGAGGTCTCTTGAGCCTACATCTTCTACATTGGACTAGACTTGTAAACAAGTCAAACCTTCCCTATAAAAAATAGAACACTCAATCCTTGAGTAGGAAATGTGAGGGCATATCAAGTCTTTTTCACTCCTTTTCAAATCAACATGAATAATAGGAGAAACACTGCCCCTGTGCCATTCACCACTAGCCAAATCAACATCACCCTGTGAGTGAATGTATCATTCTCCTTTGGTCAAATCAGTATGACCAATCTGGGAGAATTTTTGCATGATGTTGCTAACTGGAGAAACATAAACACTCCCTCTTAGTGAGGGAGACATTCTCCATCACACCAATATTGTCTCTGAAGTATACAAACTTCACCTTAGATAGAGGCTTGGTGAGAATGTATGCAGTATGCTCATCTGTGGATATGTACCAGAACTTTACTACTCGCTTATATACCATGTCTCAGATGAAATGATATTTGATCTCAATGTGCTTCGACCTGTCATGAAATACTGGATTTTCCAAAATATTTACACAACTTTGATTATCATAATGTATTAAGGTCGTCTCTAGCTCCTGATCAAATATTCCTGCAAAAAGGTTTCAAATTCATACCGTTTCGTGACTTGCGACACTGGCTGCGGTATACTTTGCTTATGTTGTACTAAGTTATACAAAAGTCTTCTTCTTGCTAGACAAGGATATCATAGTTGATCCTAAGCTGAAGAAGCATCCCGAGGTGCTCTTTTTTTCCATTGCACTCCCTTCCTAGTCAGAATCAATATATCCTTGTAGCCTCACTTCACCACCTGAGACACATCTTATAACATATCCAACTTTACCAAACAGGGATATCAACATATTCTTTGTTGCAACAGAATGGAAGTGCCTCAACTCAACCATAAATTGGCTTAGGGTGCTCATTGCAAAGAAAATATCTGGCCTAGTGTTAACCAGGTACACCAAGGATCCAATAAAATTCCTATACACAGTGGGATCCACCAGATATGAATTTGAAGTGGAATCACTCAATTTCTTCATATTTGTCATCATGGATGTAGCCATGGACTTGCAGTCCATCATATCGAATCTGCTCAAGATCTCAAATGTGTACTTCCCTTGTCCAAGGAATATCTCACCTTGTTTCTATCACACCTCCAATCCCAAGAAATAATGCATCAAACCAATATATTTCATTTCGAACTTCGAAGCCAACTCCCTCTTGCACTTGACAATGAGCCTCTCTACCCCTGTAAGGAACATATCATCAACATACAACACTAAGATCAAAGGATCACTATCAAAAACCTTGTAGTAAATATTGAGATCTGTATCACTCCTAGTGAATCCCAAACTCATCAAGTATCCATCAATTCTAGAATACCATTCCCTCGGTGCCTGCTTGAGTCCAAACAAAGCCTTCATTAATATGAAAACATGGGACTCCTTCCCAAGTATCAGAAAGCCCTGAGGTTTCTCTATATACACTTCTTCCTCAATCAAACCATTGAGGAATGCAGTCTTCACATCCATCTGATGTAATATCCAATCCATAACTGAAGCAAGAGAAACAATAGTCATGATGGAAGTGTACTTGGTGACTGGAGAAAATTCTTTTCATAGTCCATTCCCTCTTTCTAAAAGAATCCTCTCGCCACAAACCTAGCTCTATACTTCTCGATGCTTCCATATGCTGCATGCTTGATCTTATATATCCACTTGGAAGTCACCAATGACTTTCCCTCTGGTCTCATAACTATCTCCCAAACATCATTCTTCACAATGGACTGATACTCTTCCATCATGGAATCCTTCCAAACATGTTGGCATGTTTCTTACTCATAACTGAAAGGTTCAAAATAAATGATGTAACTCATCAATGCCATCTAAATCGAGAACCTTTGAGGTCATTTTCTCCCCCTGAAAGTACCACTGGGAGATGCATGCCCCTTTGCATCCTACAAAGTGTCATAAAGTCATACTGGACTCTCCTTGGTTACTGCAACATATCTAGATAGATCTATTGACTCTATTGGTTCTACAAACTCTTCCTAATAGTATAAAGGATGAACAACTGGACTAGAGGGATCTGTACCCTTTTCCTTCAGAGCCTCCTGGTCCTCACTATCAATCTCCACATGGGAATCTCTAGACCTTCTGAAGGATACCTCTTCATCAAAGGTAACATCTCAACTAACCTCAATTTGACGTTGTCCTGGAGTGTAGATTATGTAGGCCTTCAAAGTCTCGTTGTATCCCACAAAAGTACCCTTCTTTCTAGAAGTTTCTAACTTCTTCCTCTTGTCCTTGGGCACATAGATGTATAATGGACAACTAAAGATCCTCAAATGGATGACCTCTAGATTCACTCCTGTGAATTCCTCCTAAGGAGTCTTATCTCCCAATATCCGGTGAGGACTCATGTTCTAAACATAAAATATTGTGTTGGATACCTCTTCCCATAAGAACATGGGTAGATTCTGATCATGAATCATTGCCTTGAAAACCTCCACAATGGACCTATTCTTCCTTTCTGCAACACCATTATGCTAAGGGTTGTAAGGAACTATCAAATCCCTCTTGATCCTTGCTTCATTGCAAAAATCATTGAAGTCATTGGAAGTATACTCTCCTCCATTATCTATCCTTAAAACCCTAATACTCTTCTCCGTCAACTTCTCTTCCTAAGCCTTAAGCTCCTGGAACCTGTTGAAGAGTTCATCCTTTGTCTTCATGAAATAGATCCATGTCTTCTGGGAGAAATCATCAATGAATATCACACAGTACAAGAAGCCAACCAATAATGATATTGTCATCAGTTCGCATACAACTAAATTCACTAGATCCAAGATCCCTTTGGATATAGTATCACTTCTTGGATAAGGTCCCTTGGTATTCTTACCAAGTGTACAACCTTTGAAAACACCCTCATTCTCTACCTGGAGCTATGGAATACCTGTAACCATCTTCCTTAATGATGGAAAATCCCTATAATGCAAGTGAGAAAATATATGATGCCATAATTAACATAAATTGATATTTTCATGTACCAATTCATGGGATAGATGTTCTGATAATATATACAATCCTCCCTCTCGAACACCAATCACTCCTGCTAAGTCTATGCTCGATCCATTAGGCCATACAAGAACCTTACCATCTATAAATGAAACTCTCTAACCTATATCATCCAACATTGAGATAGAGAGCAGGTTCTTCCTTAATCCTGGTACAAATAATGGTATAGATAATACATCTCTCATGTGTAGTGATCTAAAAATGAAGAGGACTTGAAAACTTGAAAATATATTGCAAGTGAAATGTTATGTGTTTAAAGCAACAGGATCAATTTGCAACACATAAATTAAGGATTACTTATGCAAAATACACTTAGACAGCAGCATAAACATTGAACATAAACACATGTGCACAACAATTGATAAAGGAGTTCACCCCTCTTCTGGGCTACATCTCCTGGTCCAGCTTCCAATGGATCATTATTATTAATTGCTCAAAAATTTCTCAAAAACATGTCTTACAATGCTCAAATTGACAAACCGACTGCTCCACTGGCTTCCCAATGTCTCAAAACCCCTGTCTGGGCTCTTTCGGCACCTCAATTGGTCAAAAAATGAAGAAGTTAGGCCTCCTCGAAGTCTCCCTCTTCAATCTTGCTATATCTGGTTCTACAATTCGCACCCTCCGTGAACAAACCTGGCTCACACGCTCTTTTAAGCGTAAAAACCCAGCACAGGGTGCAACCACGCCAATGATGCAAACCGTAGGACGGTTAAAGGCACGCCAGCCCCTAACCACCTCAGCACCTGGGCATATGGCCATGTGACCTCGTGCATTGGCAAATGGTGGTTAAACCATTTGAAAACCGTGTCAACTGACTCCCGTGCTCCAACTCGGGGTCACATGTAATATATATAAAAGAACCATGGGCTATATCAAAAATCGTGTGCATATGTTATAACCGCGCCACATTTAAACATACGGTTACAAACTATGTTGTATATATCCATGTGCATATATGTTATAACATGATTATATGGTGTGGAATGAAACCACGGGTCGGGGCTATGCCCCGGCCCGCCCCCTTTTCCATTTAACACAATATTCAAATTCAAATAGAATTGCGTTGAACAATATGACGAGGAACAATGGGCGGCATAATGGTTAGTAGAGACTTGTAAAGGTTTGTGCTATGGGAGGTCCGGGGGTCGAACCTCGCGGCCTCCATAAGTTTTACATAAACATATCAACCAATCAACGAGTGACACGTGGCGCCAATTGATTGGGCCGCGTGTCCTCACATCATTGACCACCAATGACACGTGTCATTCCCTGATTCGGTAATCATCAACCAATGAAAACGCACCATGTCATCCACCTACCACATCACTGTATGAACGATACGGACCTGCCACATCACCGTACAGACTGTACGGACAGTTACAGTCAGCATCCAAAAATTTTGCCTGTTTGCCTTGGCGAACAGATCGCGATATCTTCTCCATACGGACTCCGTTTGAGAAAGTAAATATACCACCGAAATCAGGAAGATGAGACAGACACAATGACACTGTTTTTGTTGCATTCCGAGCACTTTGAAAATTGAGCAAAATTTGATCCCCTGATCACACCTCCCCATTGGAAAGCTTTTGGACCACCAAAAGACTATCTCAGTCTATGTGAAGATGAGGGTAAAGTTCCCTCACCCTTCCAACCTCAATCCACTTGGCCTTGCTTGGATTCGTCCCTTTAGGACCAACTCGCAAATACTCCACATTTCCTCGCTTCGAAGTTCGCATTCTCCTTTCAAGGATGGTGTCTTCCTGCAGTTCTGTTAGATACTCTGGAGAAAAATCATCTATGGAAGGAATCTGAACATGCTCTCCTTGATCATCAATCAACGAAGGCTCATAAAACTTCAAATTCTCAACATTAACAACTGCATACATCTACATATATGGAGGCAAATCTAAACAAAAAGCATTGTTACCAATCTTGTCGACAATTTTGAAGGGACCATATCGAATCGGTTTCAACTTTTTACCTTCTCCTTTAAGCTTCTCCTTGCTGATGTAAAGCCACACTTCATCACCAACTTCGAAACTGTGATCAACACGATGCTTTTCATGTCTTGCTTTGTACTTGGCCTGACTCTTTTCCAATTGCTCTTGAACCATCTGATGTATCGACTGAATTTATTCAATGAACTTCTTTGCCCGATCAATATCATATTTCCCATCAACAACAATATCTTTCCCAAAGATGAAATCTAAAGGTGCCTTGGGAAAATATCCAAAACATGTCTCAAATGGAGACGTTTGAGTCGAAGAGTGCTTAGCTCGATTGTATGCATGCTGAACATAGTGTAAATGTTCATCCCAAAGCTTAGGATGCTTAGTGCAATAAGCACGAAGAAGATGTACCACTGTACGATTCACCACCTCTGTTTGACCATCTGTCTGCGGATGAAAAGCTGTGCTCTTTTTCAACTTGGTGTCCATGAGTGCCCACAAACTCGACCAAAAACTTCCAACAAATCGAGAATCCCGATCAGAAATAATGGACTTGGGCAAACCAAAATGCACCCAAACATTTTGAAAGAACAACT
>JASDQU010263250.1:0-15496 GCA_032191745.1 Picea mariana | reverse complement strand
GTAATTCCTTGATCATACACATAAGTTGACAGTTGAATATATTTTGATATCTTCACTTTGGTTGGTTTGTGTTGTCTTGGTCTTGACCTCACGAGAGAACCAGAGCGAAGCAGGAGCAACAGAGACCCTAGGAAGTGATACAAAGGTATGTTACTGTTCCTCCCTACTAGCTAATTCAATGGTCAAAACTTAGGGAAAGAGTCATGTCTTGTCCTGTTTTTTTCTAGATTCAGGTGGATCTAGGGAGATATGTTAGTGTCTGCACCTACCAATTAGTCCGATAACAAAATTGGCGACTCCACTGGGGAGATAACCCATTTTCTTTGTGGTTTTTGGTGTTTTTCCTTGGCCATTTTCTCTTGCCTTACCTTTCTCCATTCATATCAATCTCTGAGTCTTCAGGATACCCTGATAGACTCTCTAGGTCTAGAGGCCTCTTCAAATTGTTTGTCTTTTTCCAAAAATTTGCTTAGTTACATACATTCTCGCACTACACTCTACAGTGGCCTGCGAGAATATACTGAGTTTGAACTCTGCTTTTAGGTCCAGTGTGAGGTTCTCGCACTCTACTCAAAGATGGCCTACGAGAATGACCCATTCTCGCACCATGTAATACTGTTAGCCTGCGAACCCTCTTTTCAAGATTTTGGATTTGAGATTTTTGCATGATCAGTTGCCCATATCAGTATAGGTGCCTGAAAAGAGCTTCTTGGACCATTGGTTGATGTTTTCTTGTCTTCAGATTTTGTGCACGGTCAGTCTTAGGAAATCAAAGGCTCTTCCTGTTAATTGTTACTCGACTTTCGTTTCTTGACTTTTCTCGGCAAAGATATACTCTCTGATTTTGGAATCTGAGTGTGCTTGTTTGGTTAAGAACCAACGATCGGTTGAAAGTTGAGCTTCTTTGTCTTTATCATTTGCTTATCATTTGGAAGATCACTTTTCTCATGCAATTGAAAAGACTAGTTTGGTCTGCTTGTTATTTTTGTTTCCATTGAAAGATTGGTTTGGGTTTTTATCTATTGTTTGTTCATTAGTTGTTGATTTTATTCACTCTCACCATCATGATGTAGGTCCTTTTTGAAAAGTGAACAATGTTTTTCTTTCAAAAGCATTTTCGTCTTCGAAATTATTGAAAATCAATTGTTGAAATTATTGAGAAAGGAAACAATAGAGAATTGTTATTGATGCGTGATTCGTTGCAATTGCATTTTAAAGGAAATTGTGTATTGTAGTTCAAGTTTGATCCAGAAAACTTCTCTTTCCCTCCCGTACATAGGATTCATTGAACAAAAAATTGATATATTTCATTCTTATCTATGAATCGTTGGGTCAGAGTCTCATACAACATCAGTTTCATCTCTGATTCCTTTGAGTGACAACATCCCTTAATAACACTGCGCAATCATAAAATTTAACTAGTAACTCTTTTCTAGGGCTCTATTACACCAACATTTAGCTAGGCTGGCGCTTTGGAATAGGAAGAGAGATACACTCTCCAAAGCACAAAACACACAATATCATCTTGTGTTAAGGAGTGTCAAATTCCATTTACAACATCTTGTCCCGGGAAGCCCTTCTCACACAAGGGTCAAACACGAGGTCGCATTGATATTAACAGAGTTACTCATCCTGCTTTGTTGATATCGATGTAGAGATTGCACGTATTACGGGGGTCACTTGGAGGTATACCCACAATGATGAGTGGAAGCCTTTTGAGTTGATTTTGGGCTAGATACCATGCCCTTGCGTGTGGATCGGACTGTCGACTGTCCCCCTAGGCTTTATTGTTGTCGGTGGTAACCTTAGTGGCCTATCTTTCTAGGTTCTTACACAAGGTGACTGTGAAGGGGCAAGTCTTCATGGTACCTGGAATCGACGTTGGCCAAATTCACTCGGGATCCTTGGAGGGTATACCCACGATTATGTGTGGGAGCTTGCACCAGGGTGTAAGTCCGTTAAGAAGGTCGTCAGCGTAACTTTTCCACCCTAGCCCAACCCCTTTCTCGTCTTGTTGTTGAGACGTTGGATTTCATCACCAACTAGTGACTTCGGAATTAGAAGGTCTTGTTTGCTTGGTGTTGTTTCCTAGATTTTGTTTACTAGCACGTGTTGTTTGTTTACCAAAGTTGACCATATGATTTTTCTTCATAAGTTTGTCACTCGTTTACAATAGCTCCTCCACGTCATTCACGTAGAATGCAGGGTTTATATCCAGAGAATCTGGAAGGTTCTCAACCCTTGCTTACAAGTTCACCTAAGGGCTCTCCTCGACAGAGTGAAGTCCAAGACGTTACCATGCCACAAGTGGAATGAACTGAATCTCTAGAACATTTCCGAATTACCAATACTCGAGAGGACTTTCAACTTCACCCCAATTCTGAGTGACAGTTTATGCGACTGAATTCTTCCGGAGACTTAGTTGTTGTGTCTTCTGGATCACCAGTTGGACCCTTTCCAGGCATAGAAGGCCAAGATCCTTTTTGGTCTACAGGCATTTTTAGACGGGACCTTTTTGGTGCAGGATCAGGCGTTGAAACCATCATCTCACCTGTGATTTCCGAAATCTCTAGCCCAGAGACAATACCGTTTACTATTGCCTATTACTTTTCTGGTACGGACACCCCGCGATCTGACCACATTTTGACCATCCCTATTGAAATGGCCCATCACACAAATACTATGAGTGTTCACACCAGGATTACCGTGGTTAGCCAAGCCCCCATCGACACACCGCTCACACCCAGTATCACCCCAACACTACCACCTGGATACCGTGCATTGAATGCTTCCATTTCAACTCCTCCGCAAACCCCATCCGGCTCTCCTGGTGGTCCCTCTTCTTCTGGGCACTCTCTTCCCGGGTTTATTCTGAAACTCCCTCAATTTCCTTTTGGAGGACCTTTATCGTCCTCCACTGGCAATCTTAATCCTAGTGGCACTATTCCGTCATTCACACCAAATTACCAGATTCCCGTCGATGGACAATTTCACCAAGGTGGTATGACTCAACCCCCTCTTAGCGGGAAAATTCCTATTGGAATGAAAATCCCAATTGGAACACAACCCCCAATTGGAACGCTGCCCCCAATTGGAACACCACCTTCGCTAGGAGGACAGACCCCACCTTATGGAAAAAACATACCTCTGTCCTTGGCCCGGTATTGGAATCATTTGATACAACATCTTCCTCAATCGACTAGGGGGCATCAGTTTCCAGCTGCACCTGTGATACCCCCTAGTATAGGCCAACCATATCCAGGTACGTCCAATCCCATATGGGGTTCGAATGCTCAAAATCACGTCCCTGTTCAAGGATACAATCCCATGAGCTACTATCCTCTCCAACCACCACCGAATCTGCCTGGGTCTTCACATTATATGCAAACTGCTTATGGTCCTACTAGTTTGCCGATGGGGATTCCTCCCGAAAGCCACCAGTACCCGCAGGTGAATCAACAATTACCCTTCTTGGCCACTTTGGATCTTCCAGATTTGTCAAGGATTTTAAATGATCCAATTCGTCACTCTCCCCAATGGGCTGCTATACCAGCCAAGCTACCATCGGATATCCCTAAATTCGATGGCAAAGCGGGAGAGGACCCGAACAATCATGTCATGACTTTTCACCTTTGGTGTTCATCCAACTCATTGATGGATGACTTTATTCGTTTACGTCTTTTTCAACGAACCCTCACAGGTTCTGCTGCGAAGTGGTATATAGAATTACCACGAGGTTTCTTCGCTGACTTCAAAACCCTAGCTATGGATTTTCTCACCCACTACCAGTTACCGATCCGTTATGAAATGGGGACCAAGATTTTAAGTTCTTTCAAACAAAACAAAGCCACTCATATATCCGATCACATTCATGAGTGGCGACGGAGACGACGTCTCATCAAACTCGAACTCCCCGATCAATTGTTGGTAGAATGGTTCACAAAATCATTTGTGAACGGCATCGGTTGTGACATCGCCATGGGTGGAGTAGTCACGAAAGAGAAGGCCATAAGTCATGCTCAATACCTTGACCTCATTTACTCACAAACGGGTACCCTTTACGACTTACTACCTGACTTACCTCGTCCTTCCACTTCTGCCACTTCAACTACTCCAGCTGCTTCTCATGAAGCCGATGGTGTGATTGGCACTTTCTAGGCCCAACCACATTCCGCCTCGAGCACCAACCCCAAACCTTCTTCTTCTAATGTTCAAAATGCTCTGTCTCCTGCCCCTCCCACCAGCAAGACTTCTGAGGTAAATGCAGTTCAATCTACCCCCGCCGGTAAAAACAAATCCAAAAAGGGAAGGGGTAAGAATAAGGAGGACAAAAATACTTCTCAAGCAGAGCGAACCAAAACTACACCTATTGACGATCGAGATAAGCGCAAACCTCGATACCCTTGTCTTATCTGTGGTGATGATCACTACACGAAGGATTGTCCACGACGCGCCGAGGTCACTAAGTTCCTTCAAGGAGCTCCAAAACCACCTGCTCCGGTCGTTTTGTCCCAACCCTTCCCGTCTCAACAACAGGCTCAATTGGTCATTCATGACCAACCCTCATCTTCTACTACATCCTATGTATTGATCTGTACTGGTGATTCAAAGCAGAACGACATTACACTCACCACTCGAGCCAAAGATTATTCTCCCTCTAAAGAGAAGGTTGATGACCTACCTCCTTCATTGGTACAACCCTCTCCCGCGACTCCACCTACCAACGGTCCTCTTCATCTCAAACGACCGATCCTCGACACAGTTCTTCGACCCCCCCCAAAGGGCGTCGTTCGGAAATCGACTTTCAATCCTCATACTCATGCTGCCCACAACTACAACATTGTTGAAGATCTGGCCCAATCACTTTCTGCGATGTCAGCCCTCGAAGTCCTTCAAAGTTGTCCCACACAACGGAAGGCACTGTTGAAAGCTATTGGTGGAATCGACCTGACGGATACGAATTTAATAACTTTTGACTTGGAAGATCACATTCCAAGGTTACCCCCTCAACTTTGTTTCAGATCCAAGTGATTGTCTTTGACAAAAACATTTGTCGAACCGTTATCGACGAGGGTGCCTCGACATGTGTCATGTCTCTTACTTGTTGGAAAGCCATTGGCTCTCCCTCTTTGAACGAATCCTAGAACACTCTCAAAGCTTTCAATGGCTCCGGTTTTAAGCCCTACGATGTCCTTCCTTCATTGCCCATCACGTTAGAAGGAAAAATGGTCCAAGTCGAAGTAGAAGTCTTTGACGCTCCCCTTGATTACAATCTTTTGCTTGGTCGTAGCGGATCGATTCCATGCGTGTAGTTGTGTTGACCCTTTTTTGTGTGGTACGTTTCCCACATCAAGGGAATGTAGTCACCGTCGACCAATTATCCTTCTTTAATTCCGATACCCGTAATGGCAATGTACCGTTTATCGCTAAAACCCCACCGGGTTATGAGAACGTCGGTGTAGGCCTTCTCAAAGACTCTTCGTTAATGGGTACTTTCCCCATTCCACCGCCCGATGTTCCACGCTCGTCCGTTGCTTCAATCAACATGATCTCCACCTCGATTCACGACATTCCTGCGTCTCACGACCCATGGATAGTACCTGACCCTGGAGATCATCTTCATTATGACGACGAAATGTCTTTAAGTCCAGTCGAATCCGCCTATTAGGCCATTCAATCGGCAACCCCTTCTACCCCCTCTCTTGGTGAGTTATCTCCAGATCCTTTCTGTGTCATTTTTCCCACAAACGAGATGATCATGTCTATCATGGAGGACACCCCTTGGGACGATGGACATCATCGTTCCATCCTATTCCTGGAGCAACATACCCTTGAGAACTACCAACGGATCTCGACTCCATTGACCGTTGTCGTCATCTCAACCGTTCCCGAGTCCGCACACGATGTGTTTTCTGAAGGGAACTTAAGCAATATCTTGCCCATTATTCCCCTCGACATATCCGTCAAACCTGGGATTCTCGAACATATCCATATCGGAGCTTCGTGTTGTTCTGACGAAATCATCACCTATACATCCCTTTCCAAAGAGTTTCGTGGCATCTTCACCTGGAGCTATGAAGAAATGTCGGGTATCGACCTTGACATTGTGATACATGAGATCAAGACATACCCCGATGCTAAACCCATTCGGCAATGCCTTCATCCAGTTCACCCACGTAAAGCGGCTGCTATCAAGCTCGAAGTCGAGAAACTTCTCAAAGCTGACTTTATTTACCCGGTGGCTCTCACTGACTAGGTTTCCAATCTTGTCCTGATCGATAAGAAACAAGGCACAATTCGTGTATGCATTGATTATAGGGATATCAACAAAGATTGTCCCAAAGACAACTTTCCTACCCCCTTCATCGATCAGATTGTCAACGATTGCGTCGGAAGTGAAATCTTCTCTCTGATGGATGGTTTCTCTAGGTATAATCAAATCAACACTGTTCCCGAGGATCAACATAAGACTGCTTTTATTTGTCCTTGGGGTACTTTTGCCTATCAGAAACTCCCCTTTGGTCTCAAGAACGCTGGCGCTACTTTTCAACGCGCTATGTCTTATGCTTTCCATGATATCAAGCACATCGTTCAACCATATCTGGATGATTTACCCGCTCACTCAATGCGCCGAGTCGATCATCCAACCCACCTCCGAGCCATTTTCGTCCGCTGTCAGTTCTACTGTATACGTTTGAATCCTCATAAGTGCATTTTCTACGTGGAATCCAGCTGACTTCTAGGTTTTATTGTTTCACGTCAAGGGATCAGGGTGGATCCTTTAAAGGTTGAGGCAATGCTTAATCTCCCTCCTCCTTCTACACTTTGCCAGTTACAAAGTTTGCAGGGGAAAGCAAACTTTCTTCGTCGTTTTATCCCAAATTACGCCGAGATAACTCATGGATTTACGTGGCTACTAAAACAGGGGTCTGAGTTCGTATGGGATACCATCGCCAACAATGCTTTCGAAGCTTTGAAATTGTCCCTAACGCGTGCTTCGCTTCTCTTTCCCCTTGATTATAGTTGCGATTATTTCCTCTACCTTGTTGCCTCGGATTACACCATTGGTATGGTTCTCGTCCAAGAGGATGATGCTAACGACGAACATGCTATCTACTACTTGAGTCAAATTCTAACGCCTACCGAAATCAAGTATTTACATGTCAAAAAAATGGCCTTGGCAGCCGTCCATGCCGTCCAATGCTTCCAGCACTATATCCTCTCTCGCGAGACTACCGTGATTTCTAACTACAACCCTATGCAACACATTCTCACACGTCAATTGCTAGGGGGAAAATACTCCAAATGGATCATGATTCTCCAAGAGTTTGACTTGGAATTCGAACGCGTCAAGTCCAAGAAGTCCTTAGTGTTTGCTAAGTTGATATGCGACTTTCCCTATTCTGAAACGGAAAATGCAGCAGTTGATTCATTACCCGATGAATCCCTTTTCCTCATCAACACTGATGATCTTTGGTATGGTGATATCATCATATATCTCCAAACCCAGACTTTCCGGCCAACTTTGTCTAATATTGACCGACGTCAAATACGATACCAAGCTCGTCAATATATTATCCTTGGGGATACTCTTTATCGTCGGGGGATTGACTCTGTTTTTTGACGATGCCTAACATTCGACGAAGCTGAGAGAGCTCTGAATGACTGTCATTCTGGAGCCTGTGGTGGTCATATGTCTGGGTATAATACTGCCTAGAAGATCTTACAAGCAGGGTATTTTTGACCTTCTTTATTTAACGACTGCATAATCGCCATTCAAAAATGCCATGCTTGCCAGACCTATAATAACAAGATACGGTCACATCCCGCTCCTCTTCACCCTGTGGTCTCCGTTGGTCCCTTTGCGAAATGGGGCATCGATTTCCTGACATGTCACCCTTACTCGGCCGAGGGGCATGGATACATTATTGTAGCCATAGATTACTTTACAAAATGGGCCGAGGCGATGCCGACATTTGACAACAATGGAAAGACCGCATCATTATTCATTTTTAATCACATCATAGCTTGTTTTGGTGTTCCCCAGGCTATCGTCACTGATCAAGGTAGCCAATTTAGAAACTTCATGATGTCCGAACTTACTGAAAAGTTGGGTCTTCTCCATGAAAACTCAACGCCCTATTACCCACAAGCCAACGACCAAGTCGAAGCAATTAACAAAGTTCTCATAACTATGCTCCGACGAATGATAGGGATTCACAAAACAAGTTGGCACACAATGTTGTTTTCGGCATTGTGGGCTTACCGGACATCCGTCAAGTCCGCTACTGGGTTTAAACCTTTCCGGTTAGTCTATGGTTTGGAAGCCATTCTCTCGATTGAATGCAAGATACCCTCTTTAAAACTAGCTGTTGAACTCCTACCAAACACTTCTCTGAGGAAGAACGTCTATTGTATCTTATGCGATTAGACGAAACTCGACGCGATGCTACCCTAGTCATAGAAGCTTACAAAAAATGTGTCAAGGCCCAATACGACAAACATGTCAAGCCTCGCATTTTCTCCGAAGGAGATCTCGTTCTCCTCTATGAACAAGATCGAGATATGATAAGAGCTGGAAAATTCTAAGCCATGTGGTGAGGTCCTTATATTGTTAGACGAGTGTTGGAAAAAGGGTCTTATGATTTAGTAGATTACGATGGTATCCCTTTGAGTGAACCCAGGAATGGGTTGTACTTGAAGAAGTACTATGCATAAAATCACCTGTGCATGAGTACCTGTATTTTTATTGTATCATACTTCTTGTGTGTTACTATAGCTTGTTTTTGTCGTTATCTGGTCTTTGCCCTTATGTGACGTTGTGTTTGATTTCCAGATGTCAAAGTCTTCGCTACCCTATATTGGCTTCGCTGATGGCGCTAGCCGTAGTACTCAGAACCTTGCTTCCGCTACATGGGCAATTTATGCCCCTACAAACGAACTTGTCTCCTTATGAGGTGTGTGTCTCGGCCGTGCGACCAACAATATTGCAGAGTATAGCACCATTATAGAATTGTTGATTGATGCTATCTCACTCGGAATCCGTCATTTGGTTGTGCGACTCGATTTGCAGCTTGTAATACTACAGTTAAGTAATGTCTATACTATTCGAAGTCCTACTTTGTTACGGGTGTATTTGCAAATTCGCCTCTTGGAACGTTATTTTGATTATATTGAATATCAACATATTCCTAGATGTCTAAATACATTAACTGATGCATTGGATAACTATGTATTAGACAAACATTTGGATCATTTATAAATCAATCACATCAATTTTCACACAACACAAGATAAATCCGTAGAAGCCGTATGTATATATAACGATCAAAAGAGTTTTTACAAAAAGTTATGTCTGAGGACCAAAATTTCAAAATCTGAAGCTCATAGCTTCTACAAAGTAACGTCATGGATGACATTCACGGTAACACACGACTGCCCAGGCAACCCTACGAAGCAGTTGGCCAATGGACTCTAACACTCCTACTGTATGACGTTGATAACGTCGTGGAACCTCTCCAAGAGGCATGTTTGGAATATCTATTGTCAAACCCTCTAGGTTTTATTCCACTGCTTCATAATCCTCGACATCCCATCATGGCACTGGCGCCACCTCTCCTCGCCGCTGAATAGGAGAAGTACCAGGAGGTCAGTAAGGTCCCACATATGTGTCATCAAAAACAAATTTTGTATTTAGTCTTTGGACGAACATATAAAAAACATTTTCATATGATAAAATTCACAAAAACATTTAAAAAGAAAAAATGTGTACTTCTTACCAAGTTCCCCCCACTGAGTAATCTCGGGCAGGACCAAGTCTGGATTTCCTTGGAAATCCAACCCGGCATAAGCATAATCGTCGACCATCAGCATCTGTGGTCGCAACAAGTCGAAGAAGGTATCATCATATTTGATAATTGGTCCCGCTACGTGTTGGGCCATGAGCTATACCATCTCAACATTCTTGGATCTGTTGGGGCCAGTAAATCCCACTCAACCTGTAGCCTTAGTAACGGAACCCTCTCGAGAAGGAAGGACACCAACAAAGACCCGTATCTGAATTGCTTCAGGTTACCTCGCCTGCATTTGGTCAACTGCCTCTTCATGCTACGAAGCACTGCATCTGCCTAGTTAAAAACCCGAGGCTCAGTACACTCTATGGCATACTGAAAGTAGCTCTGAAGAGCCATGTGAGGAGCGGAGCTCCCACCCATATGAGAAATGGTGAACAAAATAGTGCGGAGGGTCAAATCCCTCACTCCCCAAATAGCTACTTTCACTTTGCTTCTCTCTGCCTCTGGAACACAGTGTAAGCGACAGTACTCACTCATAGGCAGCCCACCACCTCTGCTACCAGTCAGGTTCACATGGTACCAACGCCGTGAAAGTCCTATCAAAAAGTAAATGTCCTCAATATCCAAGGACAATGTGTGGACCCCTACATGGAATACTTGTTGATCGAGATCCCACATATGCACAAGGTACTCCAATAACCTGACTCGGGCCCTCATGCCCGGGATACAAAAGTACTTCAAAAGACCACAGTTTCATAAAGCAGCAATGGTGGGCAGATGATTTCCGGCAATGGAATTATCTTCTTCGTCCTCCCTTTCGCACCATTCCAGAACTATTGTGATGGCCAAATACCTGCATAAGAAGCACAAGAAGAAGATTAATAACTCTATTCAACATTTGGTATCTTTTCATTGAGCAAATTTTTAAAAAACGTTTACACTTTGCGGTTCTCGTAGGTTCCCTTTAGGCACAGTGCGAGGTTCTTGCAGGCGCCTTTGGGCTCACCTGCGAGAATGACCCATTCTCGCAGGTCTCGTGTCGCTCACCTACGAGAATGGTTGAGCGCCATAATAACCCCCCAAAACAAACTCAAAACGGTGGTTTTTGCCAATGAAAATGAAAAATTAAACCATGAAAAAGTAGAGGACAAAGAGCCTACCTCACTGTTGCTGACGGTTCGTCGAATGGATGCTCGTAACTCCCGCAATCTGACGTTGAATTTCAAGGGTAAACGAGGGGTTTGTGGGCTCAAATAGTGATAAAGTTAAAATGATATGGTAAAAAGAGTTTTTACCCCTTTATATTCACTTTTACCATTTTATTGATTTTTATAATTTTTTATTTATTAAAACCTAATGCCTAATGCCTTTTTGAGTACAACTTTTGCAGGCGTAACGACTTTGATGTTCATGTATAGGGATGCGGGCATATTCATCGCATGTTTTGATTGTTTTTTATGGTTTTTGTATAAAACCTCGAGCTTGGTCTTTGTCCGTTCTCACGCTTGAAAATACATGAGAACACGATCGAGCACACTTTTATCACTTTTTCGGGCTCAACAAGGTTATACGAAAAAGGAACCCCCATGGAGTCATCTTTAAGCTCTTTTCAGACTCTCTAAACATGAAAAGATAGCCGAGCAACCTTGCTATTTTCACTCTCGATAAAGTATTTGAAGAAAGCATCTGGTGGGCGATAATTTATCTCTTTTTCGATCTCATCAGACTATTTTACGAAAAAGGAACTGAGAGAGTTCTCTTTTAAGTGTTTTTCCAGACTCTATAATCATGAAAAACCTTCAAGTTTTCTATCTTTGGACTCGTTAAACAAACATCGACAGACCCGTAATGGGACCGAACCACTCATTCCTAGGGTTCATTAAATATACTCCGAAGGACTTATCTGAAGGATAAGCTTATATCAACAAGCATATGTTATCCTCCTCAAGCTTGCATAAAAATAAAGAGGTACTTGCCAGAAATGGTGGGGGAAAATTTGGCAAAGGGATATGTTCTCATCTTCATATTGATTGGCAATAAGTGTCGCGCTTGAACATGACACCCCCCATTCATTATTTGAAGCCGGTTTGGGAAATCCATTTGTCTCTCATTCGATTTGCTATAAGGTCATACCTTGTGTCGTCTCTGAGTCAATGCTGCCAAATCATTGGTCGTGTCGTTCATATCTTCAAGAGAAGTTCATCTGAAACCTCTATTGAGTCGGCCATCAGCAGTTGTCCATTCTCTCTATGTCGGCCTTCCCTGTGTCTAGTCCAACTTACATCATACTTTGTTTCACCTTCAAAATCTGTTATTTATTTCGTGTCATTGATGGGGGGTACATCAAAGCCCTCCTGTGACGAGTTTTGTTCCGTCAACTTCAGCTCATTATCCGGAAACAAGACTTAGAAATTCTTTGGTACCTGGGAACTTGCATGCCTCAATGGCAGGTTTCCTCGCTTTTGACAATGGGTTTACATCATTGACCCCTGATCGAAAGATTCCGTTGGATGTTCGACCTCAACTCATTCATTCACATTCTATGGATTGTACTAGTGTACCTTGGGAGTCATTGACATTAATGGTGATTTCCCTCGCACTTGTTAACGGTTTCATCAATGACCGGTAATCAAGTGGTTTCTGTCGTGTTCGACTTCAACACATGTAATCACATGGTTAGATTCGTACTTTTGGGCGACAAGATTGAAGACCCTGGATATCATCTCTTTGTCCAAGTTGCGATGGAATATGTATAATTTGCGACACATAGATCCACTTTGTATGTCTCGTGGCTATGTCGTCTCAATTTGAATTTTCTCGCATAGATCCACAGTGTATTCTTGGTGGCTATGCTATATTTTGACGGCATGGATCCATAGTGCATGATTGGTGGCCATGACCTATGTCTATAATGTCATCCGTCTGTGATCTGAGTATGGGAATGCCTACCTCAGAATTAATATATATGATATTATGCAGATGCTTGGTTGTTCGCAGGTTTCCGATTAGGTGTGCTCCTGGTTTCTGACACACACATGCAGTTTACAAAGTCTTTCAGCTGTCACTGATTCCGGCCTCATACTTTGGGGGGCATTCTGTTTACCCATGATTTTGGTCAATCTTGATGGTGTATTGATGATGGTGTACTCAGGCTCCTCATAAGAACTTTCTCCTGAGAAAAGTGACATTCATCTCTTCCCAGAAAACATACTTTTGAAGAGAGTTCGCAGGTTGCTCATATCCCAGGGTGCGAGAATGACCCATTCTCGCAGGCTGCCTGCAGCTAGAGTGTGAACTTCTTGCACTATGCTACATAGCTAGGGTGCGAATTTGCTCTCAAGCTTGGAAAAAGATGAAGTCTCGATGGTTCTAGAAGGGAATATTCTAGAAGAATGGGTTGGCATTCGAATGGCTATCCTTTTACTGGTTTCCCTGATATTGTGGGATCATTCTTATCCAAGTAACCATCTCATCTTCTCTTATATATTGATGGAATTCTCATGGAAAAGGTTAAGCAAGATTCATTGGAGAATTGGTGAAAGAATTGTGTGAAGGACCTAGCTTGAACAGGAGCTTGGAGACTCTAGCAAGTCTATCAAGAGGAATTGGATCTTATTCATACAAGGATCGAGCAAGTGTGTGTGTTGGAGCCAAAAGCCACCAAAAGGAAGCTTGCGACATCAAGGCAATCAGGTTGTATCTTCTACTTTCAATTAATATGATACAGTGGCATGTCATTTTCCCATAAAGTCATTCTTACTTTATTGTGTAATTCCTTGATCATACACATAAGTTGACAGTTGAATATATTTTGCTATCTTCACTTTGGTTGGTTTGTGTTGTCTTGGTCTTGACCTCACGAGAGCACCGGAGCGAAGCAGGAGCAACAGAGACCCTAGGAAGTGATACAAAGGTATGTTACTGTTCCTCCCTACTAGCTAATTCAATGGTCAAAACTTAGGGAAAGAGTCATGTCCTGTCCTGTTTTGTTCTAGATCCAAGTGGATCTAGGGAGATCTGTTAGTGTCTGCACCTATTGATTAGTCTGATAACAATTCTCCCCCTAGGGTTAGCAAAGGGATCAATCTTGGATGAAAGGATATTTCCTTCTATCTTGGTAGCAAGCTCTTGGGCTTCTTGAATGGATTGGGGGTCTTTGTCTCTAAGAAGATACCCTAGTTGGCCATTGAAAGATCTGGTGTAAATATGAACAAGGTAATCATCTTTCGAGTGATGGTTTGCGGGAATTCTTTGGAGTAATACTTCGAATCTAGTGTGAAATGCCAAAATGGACTCATTCTCATACTTGGCAAGGCCATTTAGTCGAGTGAGCAACATGTTAGGTTCTTCTTTGATGCTCCACCTTTTGAGAAAGACTTGCTCAAGTCTATCCATGGTCTTGATGCTTCCATCAGGAAGAATGAGATACCAACGTCTTGCAGCATCATAAAGGGTAGCAGAAAATAACTTCATGACCAAGTCTTCAGCATCATCACTGATGGGGTGAAGTTGAAAGAATGCCCAAAAGTTACTCATATGCTCTTCGGCACTGGTGGCATCAGTGCTGGTAAAATTAGGCAACCACTTCTCATACTTGGGTGGAATTTGCCTAGGGTAGCTTGGTATAGCTAACATGTCTAATGGCTTGAAAAGAGTAGATGACCATTGTCTTTGATTGTTAACTGGATTTGTAGTACCGGTCTGAGAGGTAGACATGTTTAAAGGAAGTCTCTTTCCAAAAAGTGACTTGAAAATAGGTGAATTCAAAGGAGGCTTCCTTCTTAAAGATAAAGGAGGGTTATTGAATCTCCTTTTGGTTTGTGGAGTAGCCAGATAGCTTTCCTGAAACTATCAAAGAAAGGGGGAGTAAAATCTTAGTGGAGTCGCCAGGTAAGCTTGTAGAAAAACGTCTTTGAGGCAAGGCTTACCAAAAGATTTGTCATTGAGGAAGATTGACTCAGTGTTCCCCGACAACGACGCCAAAATGTTATCGCACAGTTTGTAGCTAGGTCAAAAGGCTAGAAAATTGAGGCCAAACTGGCGTAACAGGAACCTTCCCCACCCAATGTCACCTCAATGGGGAGGTTCTTTCTATTTAGGAAGGTTAACCCAAGGGAGACGTCCCCGGTAACCTGGGGTTTTGAAGAGGCAAAGGTATAAAGTCAAGATTAAATTTTCCCCCTCATAGGTTACCACCAAGGTCAGACAGTCCGGCTAATCAGCCAATAAAGAAGTGTATTCCCAAATGAAAACACCTGCCCGGAACAAGACAACAATAATACAGTATATATGCAGGCTGTAACTCAATGGGTTAGTACTTCAATGACTATCTGCTATTAATTAATAAGCAACGTAAAACAATAGATACCAATGAAGTCAACATTTCATCAATTAGCTATGGCAAAAGAATCAATTCATTAATAACTATCAAGATGATCAAGCCAACAATGTATCCAACCAACACTTTACTCAATAAATGCTTTAAATCATCATCTAATTGCCTATATTCAACATTTGTTGTGTCAAGATGAGATAACCAACTGTGACGTCAACCTTAATTAGGTTAGTTTGTTAGTTAGGGTTTCAAAATTCAAAGTTTTGAGAGTTGTTTTGGACACTAGGACTTCAACATTGGAGGCTAAAGATCAGTGCCTTAGGGTATATGGGGTCAAACAAGATAAGGGCACAAGGTTTTGAAAGGA
>JASDQU010263248.1:0-15526 GCA_032191745.1 Picea mariana | reverse complement strand
GCCCATCCGTAACATCTCCCAGACCAAACCACGGATGGGGAAATTCGCGCCACACACAATCTTGCAGAGAAAAGGCAAGAGAGGAAGTGTGCTAAGGGGGGGAGAGAAGAGGAGAGAACACGTGCGACAGGGATCGCAGAAGAGAACCGGGGAGAAACTCGGGAGATACAGGGAGTTCTAAACAAAGGAGAAGGAGAGTAACCTTTGTCCTTGACTTCCATTGAACTGGAAGTAGGAGACTGAATCTCAAGCATCGTGGTATAGATCAGGGGTGGCTAGTGGTAAATCCGTTTGGAGTCACTGAGCCTACGGTTGGGTGGAAATGAGCACCCCTCTCAGTAGTCGCGTCACACCTAGAGTTTCTGATAAGTGTTTATATCTTGTATCTTGAATTGAATATCCTGGACGCATACTCATGTTTGTACACTCATAAATGGTTTCTGTATAGAAGTGTTTTCCTGGTGTTTTGATTGGAAATAATGAATGCATGCTTATACTTATATGACCATAATAAATTTATGTAGAGAATGAATAAGTTTAGAATACGAGTCTGTTCCCTTGAGATTTGTTCCACCTACTTGACTCACGCGGTGTCCTGGTTTGATTTCCCGAAGGAACCTCCTCCCGAGAAGTTCCCTCGCATTCCAGAGCCGAAGTGAGTCCCTTGAAAAGACTACCATTTTAGTAAACCCATGAGTTTACTTTACCCCTGACACAGGGTTCATATCTCGGTGAATTAGGAAGGCTTTTCAGTCAGGTCACCTAGCCTAGGGATAATTACCCAAGAAACCGTTGAAGGATCATGTGATCTGAGTCTAGAAATCTTGTACAAGAGAGAGTAGTTCTCTCAGGTTTTCAGTGTTTCAGAATTTCGGCACCTGGGAAACCAAAGGGTAAGACCCCTCATTTTCGCAAGTCACAAAATCCCGGTACCCGAAACCCCGACGCGCTTCATGGATGAGCCAATTTTGCGTGAATAGGTTTCGGCATTTCGGCACCCGGGAAACCAAAGGATAAGACCCCTTGTTTTCGCAAGTCGTGAAATCCCGGTACCCGAAACCCCGATGCGCTCTGTGGATGAGCCGGTTTAGCGTGAATAGGTTTCGACATTTCGGCACCCACGAAACCAAAGGGTAAGACCCCTCGTTTTTGTAACTCGTGAAATCTCGATACCCGAAACCCCGACGCGCTCTGTGGATGAGTCGGTTTTGCGTGAATAGGTTTCGATGTTTCGGCACCCAGGAAACCAAAGGGTAAGAACCCTCATTTTCGCAAGTCGCGAAATCCTGGTACCCAAAACCCCGACGCGCTCTGTGGATGAGCCGATTTAGCGTGAATATGTTTCGGCGTTTCGGCACCCGGGAAACCAAAGGGTAAGACCCCTCATTTTCGCAAGTCGTGAAATCCCGGTACTCGTAACCCCGACACGCTCTGTGGATGAGCCCTAGGTCATAGGGAAGAGTCATGTGGTAGAAGGAGGAGGTAGGTGCTAGCAGTTAATCAAGGGTCAAAACTTGGGAATCGACATTTCGGGTCTCGAAAGAATCTGGACCGTCCATTTGTAGGGGATGTGTGGCGAAGGTCTCAAGCCACTGGGGTTCTGGACATCGGAGGAATAGGACTGAAGACCCCGTCAGAAATCCCGAAAGATAGAATATTGGGATTTAATCCAGGCCATCGATCAAGACCGCGATCTGGACCGTAGATCCAGATGATACAGGGCCTTTGAGTCCCGGGGATCAAAAAGGGAAAGGAAGAACACTTGCATCGTGATTCCCCGAATCGCAAAGCCCCGAAAGCATTTAGAGGATTAGCACCAGGTCATAGGATCGGTCGTATGACAAGCGACCCAAAGGAGAAGCTAAGGATCTGTTAGACCCTTTTGGGTTTCGGCATTTCGAAAGATAGAGAACAGGGGAACACTTGCATTGTGATTCCCAGAATCGTGAAAGCCGGAAGTGCCTTTTTGGTAAGGCCTGTGGTCATAGCCAACGATCACATGGGGGAGGATAAGGGAAGGGAGGGTATGTGCTAGTCCCCATAGAAATTCGAGGATTCTGTCCCTCGAAGAAAAGACAAAAGGAAAAAAAAGAAAATCTTAGTTGTTGTAGTGGGTGTGTGACATCCTTCAACAGGGCCAAAATTGTAGGGTTTGACAGTTTCAGGAGGGTGCAGCTCCATTGGAGGATTTAGTATTTAGAGGAGTTTCCCTTGGTGTTTCGATCTGAGATTTCAGGAGGGGATTATACTCATCCCGATATACAGTTAGGCATATTCAACGTATTATTTAGAGGTCTTCGACAGTAGGGTCGAATTATTGAGGGTCTTCGGTGTTCCAGCAGGGTGTGGCATCTTCCAACTTGGGGGTTGACACTTCATATGGCCCAGATATTTCTTGTATTAGTATTCATGGTATATTCAACCTTTTGAGGCTTATTGTAGTCTTCTTTTGGAGTATTTTGTAGTAGCTTCTATCTTCTATCTTGGAACCATCTGATGAGCATTCCATATCGGCATCTTCATTGTCGCAGGTTCTTCTATTTATGAATAAAATCAGATCTGAGGTGTTTTGGCTTGTCTATCATATTGTTGATCTTGCATATGGTTGAGGTATGTTCCATTGGGTAGACCGTCCCAATGGGTAGAAGTGTACCTGGGGTCAGATCGATGGGACGCTTGACCTGGCAATGCAGAGGTACCCTAGTAGGAGAGGAGAAGATATCTAAGTATTCTTTCACGACCTTATCCACTTGCTTATGTTGTGTGGAGAGATCAATTGTGGAGGCTCTGGATGTGGTTGCGATATTTCACTTACTCTGAGAGAAAATCATGAAGAAGACAAATTTCTCAGTCTGAGGGATGACCTTCTTGCATTTCTTTGCAGAGATCAAGGAAATAGCACCAGGAGGGACTGACTCGGGTATCCTGTACAATTTCATGTTCAAATAAATAATAACACTACAAGGCCTAGACTCATATACAACATGACGGTTCCATACATAAGGTTGGCCCAAAATAACATTACAAACTTGGAGAGGAGCAACATCACACAATACCTCGTCTTTGAAGGGATTGATGTTGTATGACAGTAGACATTGTTGGTTGAAGCGAAGATCGCTTCCTTGGCAGAGCCATCCAATGGTGCAGGGTTGCGGGTGCGGTGTTGTTGGCAGGGCCAGCCGCTTGATGACCTCTGCTGAGATGAGGTTCTTCTGGTTACTGCTATCAATGATGAAGTGTAGCGGGGTGCCTTTTACCCACATCTACGAATGGAAAAGGTGCTCACCTTCTTCTGGCTCGTCTGGTTCACCATGTTGGCGCTTGGCGGTAGCAACGGTGGCACTGGGTTCCATGTCAATGATTTGTCTTCCCCTTTCTGGTTCTAACTCAGAGTCATAACCTGCATCTGATTCAGAGGCTTTCACTTCGGCCACCAGTGACTACTTTGAGCGGAAATCAACAGTGTTATGCCAAGGGATCTTACGGAAGTTGCACCACTTCCCCGTATCCTTATTTGTCTCTCTGGTGTCCTTATTTACTTGTGGCTTGGACTGGTTGTCCTAATACTATCCATATTTTCTATGTCCTTTATTCTGTAGGTTGGGGCCACCCTTTCCTGGTTTTTGCTGTGGGGGTTCCCAGGCCCAAATTGTCGCATCTTTTGTTTGAGCTTCTGCTCGATTTTGACGACACATTGATGGGTCACGCCCAAGGATGAGATATCCAAAAATTCCATTTCGGTTTGGATGTATCTATGCAAATCACCACGATACTTGGGCACCATATGTCTCTATGAATCTTTGATACCTAGCTTGGTGTGCAGGGTATGAAATATATTTGTGAAATCTAGCACTGCTTGGTCTATTTCTTTCCGCAGTGTGGTCAATTTGGTATACAAGTCGTCATAACTTCTGATAGGGTAGTATTGTTCCTTAATAGCATCCTTGAAGGATTCCCAATTGGTCACAACTGTAAATAATGAGGGCTCCTTTGTTTCCTTTTGCTCACAAAAATTTTCCCACCAATCTTTGACATGGGGAACGACTTTGAGGAACGCAAAAGTAATTTTTTCTCTATTTGAAAAGTTATGGACAAAAAAATACCCTTCTAGTAGATTCAACCACTTGTCTATAGAATTTGTGTCTATCTGACCTTCAAATATAGGAATATCGAATTTGATTTGTACCTTGAAGGGGGAGGCACCTCCTCTCAAGGAAGATGTGTCGCTTGTTGGTAGTCGCCGAAGGATTTGCACGAAACTATCCATCATCGTGTTCCTTTGTTGCATGAGGGATTCCTCAAGCAACATTTTGAAAGGATCTTTTGTCCTGTCATCTTTATTTTCTCCTTCCATGAGTGGTCGTTTGGTCGTGCGAGATATTTTTTACTCAAGAGAAACAAGCTCGAGACCCAATTATTTGTACCCTAACCTCGTTGGGGACATGCATTAATATGACAAGGAGCAAACCGCTCTGATACCACTGATTTTGATTTTATGAGCAGAACGAAATGAATACAGATTATTAAAAGATGTTTAACACATAATAACAGAGATACAGTAAAATTGGTTTTCTATTCAGTATGGAAATAAGATGAAATTGTAAAATGCAGCGGAAAACAAGCTTGTTGGAATGGTGGCGTCTTATCTCTGAGAAGAGATGTAACGGTTGCGCTCATTCACAAGAATGTGATTACAATGAGGATCTGAAGGCCATTTTACAATAAACAGGAATGTGAAAAACCCTAGACATCCAAAAACCTAACCCTAGGAGATGAAGCGCCAAAAGTCATGTGGGCCCCGTTTGGGTAAGTTAGTACATCAACTTCCCGAGGTCGTAACTTTTGCATACGATCTTCTTTTTAGGCGCACGATAGCCCATTGGAAAGGTATGTCTTAGGGTTATCAAATGCACTAAATATGTTTATGTTCCTAATTAATGGAGTGTTCAAAGATTATCAGAACAGTTTTATTATTGTCTTCTTGGATGATATTCTTATCTACTCCAAGATAGAGGAGGAGCCTAAGCAACACTTAAGGATGGTGCTACAAGTGTTAAGGGAGCATCAATTGTATGCCAAGCTAAACAAGTGATCATTTTATCAAAAGTAGATCCACTATTTGGGCCACATTATTTCAGAAGATGACACAATAGTGGATCTAGAGAAGATATAAGCTATTAGAGGATGGCCAACACTAAAGAGTGTTACAGAGGTCAGATCATTTATGGAACTTGCAGGTTACTGTGGAAGATTTATTGAAGGCTTTTAAAAGATTGCACACCCAATCAATTCTTTGCAAAAGAAGGGTGTAAATTTTGAATGGAAATCTAGATGTGAAGAAAGCTTTAAGCATTTGAAGGATTTATTGACAAATGCACCAATATTGAAGATTTTTTAAAGAGACTAGGATTTCATAGTGTACATTGATGCATGAAAGGAAGGGCTTGGTGGAGTCCCTACACAAAATGGTCATTTGGTATGTTATGAGTCAAGGAAGTTGATGTAGTATGAGAGGAACAATGCCACACATGATTTAGATTTCACAACCATAGTCCATGCTTTAAAGTTGTGGAGGCATTATCTCATGGGGAAAAAAATTGAGTTGAGGAAGACCATAGTGTTCTAAAATATATGTTTGAGCAGCCAACTTTAAATTTCAAACAAAGTAGATGGATGGATTTCCTCAATGAGTATGACTTTGATATAAATCATATCAAAGGCAAAGAAAATAAAGTGGTTGATGCACTTTGTAGGAGAATGCATTAGATGCATGCTACAACCATAAGTATGTACAGATCTAATTTAAAAGATAGAATTTTGGGAGCTGCAAATTCAGATCAACGTTATTTGCACATAAAGGAAGCATTACAACAAACTGATTTACAACAAAAATTTAAAGATCACAAACTAGAAGAGGATGGGATTCTCTTGTACAGAACAAATTTTATGTTCCAAATTCTCAAAATTTGGGAATTTTAGTATTGAAAGAAATTCACAATGTACCCTGTGATGGGAATCTAGGGTATAAAAAGACAATTGTAGTTGTAATAGGTAAATACTTTTTTCCAAGCATGAAGAAACATGTGTCTGATTATATAGCCAGATGTCTAGAATGTCAAAAGGTAAAGCTTCAGCATAGACACCTAGCTGGATTGCTACAACCATTGTCCATTCTTGAGTGGAAATGGGAAGTTGTTACTATTGATTTCATTAATAAACTGCCCAGAAATATAAGGCAACATGGTTTCATCATTGTAGTGGTGGATAAATTAACAAATATTGCCCATTTTATTCCACTGAAACTAACTCACAAGGCAGCAAACATTGTAGAGATTTACATGAAAGAAATTTCTAGTCTACATGTTGTGACTAAGGCAATTATTTTTGACAAAGATCCCAAGTTCAAATCAAGTTTCTGGAAAGGATTATTTAAGGTATTTGGGACAAATTTAAAGTTTAGTACAACATATCACCCAGATTCAAATGGGCAAACAAAGAGGATCAACCAGGTAATTGAAGTTATGTTGAGGATGTGTATAATGGATAATCCTTCTATGTGGGAAGACTACCTTCATTTGGTTGAATTTTCATATAATAATAGATATTAGTCATCTTTAAAGATGAGCCCATTTAAAGTCTTGTATGGGAGGAGGTGTAACACACCTGTGAGCTGGGATAACCAAACTAATAGAGCCATTATTGGGCCAGAGTTGCTCAAAGAAATGGAAAAGAAGATGGTGAAAATAAAATTGAATTTAAAGGCTACAGAGGATAGATAGAAAAGTTATGCGAACAAAGACAAAAAACACAAAGAAATCGGAGTGGGAAAGAATGTTTGCTTGAAAGTGAAGGATAAAAGGAGTTCATTGTAATTGGGAACCTTCCAAAAACTGGAAGCAATATATTGTGGACCATTTGAAATCCTAGAGAGGATTGGTCTTGTTGCATACGTGCTTGCACTATCTACATCTATGTGCATTCATAGTTTGTTTCATGTGTATATGATTAAAAGTATGTGCATGATCCTAACCATGTAATTGATTGGATTGTGATCCTGGTGGAGCACGAGGGTGACTTCTAGGTTCAGTCGATGTGCATATTGGATAGGAAGGTCAAATTGCTCAAGAACCAATCCATCAACCTAGTAAAGGTCCAATGGACCTGCTGTAGTCCTGAAGATGCTAAGTGGAAGCATGAGGACACCATGTGGGAGGAGTATCTACATTTTTTTAAAGAATTTTGATTGTACACTTGTATATATTGCACTAAAGACAATGAAAAAATAAGGGGGGAGGGGATGTAATACCCCTAGTTTGACCCTAGTTGTAAATATATATGTACATACGTTTTATAGGTTGGTGAGACAATATGGTTTTTGGGCCAAAGTGTATATGTATGTATGTTTTGGGGTGGAGTGATTATCTGATATTATGCCAAACAGCCTATATGCAGAAATGTTGGTGAGCCTTGCATTGTAAATTGTAATCACACTCATATATATTAATAAAATATGTCACTACTACAAACCAAGTCAAACAAAGAGAATGGGGGGCTAGGATTCATTGAAGTAAAACTAAACGAATGTTAAAAGGTAATATTTTAATTTTTATTTGATATGTATTGTATTGTAAATAAATTAAAAATATATAATTAGATGAAAGTTTGAAATCATAAATAAGCATATAACAATATTAATAATTTTAAAAAAGCAACAAAATATCAAATTTTAGTTTAACAAAAAGAAACATTAAAAAAAAATGAATAAACAAGAAAATATAACTTCAAAAANATGATGCTTTATAACTAGGAAAATTCAAAATGTTTGAAAACTACCTCAAAAAATGGGTTTTGTTGGTTGCAACACTTTTTGAAATGGGAGTAAAAACAACCACCAAATGCAACCTCTAAAAATACAAGAAATCTGGAGGGTTCTCATCAAGTTGGTAACTATGTTCCAAGTCTTTTATGGCATGACTCGTAAAGTATCGACTACACACTTTGCCCACCTTTGTAACTAGTGAAAGGTTGAGTTATGGCACTAGGGTATTGCGGTGTTCCTTAACCCTTAAACAATGAAATGAAACCAAGTATATAGAGAATATAATTGCAAATTGATAAAAAACAAGATACACTAAGATAGAAATTGTGAAGAGACCCTTGAATATTAATAATGAAAAGAAGAATGCAGTGTTCACTTGCCTCTTAAGGTGGGGCTTCCTTCCATTGAGTGGAACTCCAAATACAAGAAACAAGACAAGACATTATATTCCTCCTATCTCTTTAAATTTATTTTACATAGAAAAAACCTAACTACTTGCGGTCTCGTCATAAATGGGTACCAACTACCTAGTGGGCCTTATAAAATGGACCCTCTTTGCATTGAATAACTAAATATTACTATTTTTTGGCCTTATTCAAAGAGTATATCCGCATAAAATAACTAACTAACTACTATGTCACCAAACGTAGAAAGGTTAGGGTAGGACCCTAACATACCCTCCCCCTTCAAAATTAGCATTGTCCTCAAGGCTGAAGATGAGGAAATTGTTGCAAAATAAAGGCTAGTTCCCATGTTGCATCTTCATGTGGCATGTCTTTCCACTGGATCAATACTTCACAGATCATACACTGATGTAATTGATGCTCTCTAGTATCTAAAATTGTTGTCGGATGAAGCCAGAGGGAGCCTTCTTCATCAAGTTCTTGTAGGCATGTTTTCACCTTGCACTTTGGTCCTACTACCTTTTTTAAATAGGACACATGAAAGACTAGATGAATCTTAGAGTGGATTGGAAGAGTCAGTTTGTAAGCCACTTGGCCAATGCACTAGAGGATTTCATATGGTCCATAGAACTCAGGTGCTAATTTTTGAGGTGTTTTGTTTTTCAATGATGTTTTTTTATATGATTGAAGTCTAAGAAACACCATATCCCCTACTATAAAGGATTGTTCTAAGAGATTCCATTCTACTTGTTGGTTCATTCGGTTTTGGGCCATTACCAGGTTGTCCTTCAGTATGCAGAGAATGGATTCCCCAGTATGGAGTGTATGATCCCTTGCTTGAACCCTTGAAGTGCTTGGTAAGTATGAAGTGACTAACAAGGGTTTGAGTCCCTAAACTTCTCCAAATGGGGTCATTTTCGTAGCGCCATGATAAGAGGTATTGTACCACCATTTTGCAAGTGGAATCCATTATAACCATTGGTGTGTATTTTCAGAGGCGGATTATTGTAAATAGGTTTCAAGGCACTTGTTGACTATTTCAGTTTGACCATCTATTTGGGGGTGATATGTTGTGCTCATCTTTAGCTGGGTACCCTGTAGTTTAAATAGTTCCTGCCAAATTTGCTCGTAAAAGTAGGGTCTTGATCTGATATCATGGAAGTGGGCATGCCATGTAGCTTAAAATTTTGATCAAGAAAGACTTGGAGAACTATGGAGGGGGTAAATGGATGGGCTAGGGCACAAAAATGAGCATACTTGAATAGATGGTCAACTACCACCATGATCACAAATTTGTCACTTTCCCTTGGAAACCCCAAAAATAAAATCAATATTGATGTTTGTCCAAATGTGTGTAGGGATTGGAAGCAATTGCAGCGCCCTAGTGCCTTTATTGTCTCCCCTTTGTATATTTGGCATGTGTCACATGTGGCCACAAAATACTGAATGTCATTTTTCATCCCCTCCCAAAAGAATGAGTAGTTAATTCATTCATATGTTTTATGTAATCTGGAGTGACCATTTGTAGGTGATGAATGAAATTCATCTAATATTCTTTGTTTTCATGATGAATTCTTTACTATAACAATGTTTCCTTTATATCACAATGTATCAAGCTACCATGTATACCCTTTAGGAGGGTTGGGATCATCATGAAGTCTTTGGATGAGTTAGCAGGTAGTTTCATTTGTGATGTCCCATTCGGTATGAGTATCATCCAACCATCCTGGAACTGGTAAAGATAAGGCGAACAGGGATCCATCGTCCTCAAATTGTCGAGATAAGGCATCAACAACCAAATTTTATTTAATTTAGTCATACCCTAGTAGCTTGGTGGCCCACTTATGTTGCTCTTGTGAGGATAACCGTTGTTCAAGAAATTACTTTAGACTGTGATAGTCAATCCTGATCTAGAATTCTTGCTCGAGTAGGTATGGGCATCGGGTCTCTATGGCATGTAGGATGGCCATCATTTCTTTCCCATATGCAAAATTACCCAAGTTATGGTCACATAATTGATTACTAGTGAATGCTAAGGGGATCCCTTCTTGCATTAGTATGGCACCAAGACCACAGCCAAAGGAATCACATTCCAGGACAAGTGTCTTAGTAAAATCTNTATGTAGGATGGCCATCATTTCTTTCCCATATGCAAAATTACCCAAGTTATGGTCACATAATTGATTACTAGTGAATGCTAAGGGGATCCCTTCTTGCATTAGTATGGCACCAAGACCACAGCCAAAGGAATCACATTCCAGGACAAGTGTCTTAGTAAAATCTAGCACTGCTAATATTGGAGTTGTGCATATGGAATATTTTAAAGCTGAGAAGGCTTGTTCCACGGCCTCATTCCAAACAAAGGAATTCCTCTTGAGTAGTGAGGTTAAGGGAGATGCAATTTTACCATAATTTTTCACAAACTTGTTGTAGTACCCTATAAGGCCTAAGAATCCTCTCAATCTTTTCAAGGTTTTGGGACGTGGCCAATCTTTCATAGTTGCAACTTTCTTTGGAAAAACTCGTACTCCCTCATGGATGATAATGTGACCCAAATTTTCAACCTTTAAAACCCCAAAAGAACATTTGGAGTGTTTTACAAATAGTTGGTGGTCCTGTAGGAGTTGCAAGGCTCTTTCAATGTGCTTAATGTGGGATTACCATGTCTTATTGTAGATCAAAATATCATCAAAGAATACTAGCACAAAATTGCGAAGAAAGGGACTAAAGATCTTGTTCGTGAGGCTCTGGAATGTTGATGGAGCATTGCAAAGGCCAAAAGGAATCACTAAAAACTCATAATGATCTTCATGTATATGAAAAGTTGTTTTATGAATGTTTTCCTCTTTCATCCCGATCTTGTGGTAGCCTGAGCAGAGATCTACTTTTTTGAAAAATTGGGCTCCATGGATTTCATCCAAGAGGTCATCAATAAGTGGAATAGGAAATTTTTCATTGATCATCAACTTATTGAGAGCTCGAAAATCAGGACACATGCACCAAGTACCTTCGTTCTTTAATGCCATAACCATTGGAGATGAATAAGTGTTAGTGTTGGGATGTATGACTCCTACCTCCAACAATTCCTAAATGATTTTTTCAATTTCATTTTCATGTGCAAAAGGGTGCCTACATGGACGCACATTCGGAAGTTTACTACTTGGAATGAGGGGAATACCATGGTCATGTTCCCCACGTGAAAGTGGTACACCTCGTGGAAATTCAAAGATGTGTTGATGCTTAGAGAGAAACAATTGCAAATATGGGTGAATTTCTGGTGGTGTGGTGTCGACTACCTATATGGTTTTTAATTATGCAATAACACCCGAGTGGCCTTTCTTCAACAACTTATCCATACAATGAGAGGTTATAATCTTAGGGGAACCAAAGGTAATCCCCTTGAGGGTATGTTTCTTCCCTTCCTATGTGAAGAACATGTACAATTCCTTGAAATCCATGGTGATTGGTCCTAAAGTGCGCCATTCTACCCCAAGAACTATATCGCAACCACCCATTTCAATGGAAAACATGTGAGTTTTGAGATGATATTGTGAGAGGATTGGTCCTGATCTGGTGTGACTTGTTGTTGGTTTTTGGAGTGGGCCATGTTGGAGTTTGAAACATGGGACCACATAAGACAAAATTCCCCTTAGGTGCAAAGAGGTAGGACTTTCACTGGCAGACTATAGAGGTTAGGGTTTGCAAGGTTTAGGGTTTGACCCTCGTAATGATATATCACTTGTTATTTAATGACGTCAGAACACGTCTCTAGTCTAAAAAAAAAATCTACTAAAATTCAAAGGTGTGCTAGCTCAAGAAAGAGCTCTAATACCACTTGTGGTGTTCCTTAACCCTCAAACAATGAAATACAATCAATCATACAGAGAATATAATTGCAAATTAACCAAAAACAAGAGACAATAAGATAGAAATTGTGAAGAGACCCTTGAATATTAATAATTAAAAGAAGAATGCAATGTTCACTTGCCTCGTAAGGTGGGGCAACCTTCCATTGAGTGGAGCTCCAAATACACGACACAAGACAAGACATTATATTCCTCCTATCTCTTTAAATTGATTTTACATAGTTAAACCCCTAACTACTTGTGGTCCCGTTAGAAATGGGTAGCAACTACCTATTCGGCCTTATAAAGTGGACCCTATTTACATTGAATACCTAACTATTACTATATGTTGGCCTTATTCAAATAGTATGGTTGCATACAATAATTAACTAACTACTATCTCGCCCAAAGTAGGGAGGTTATGGTAGGACCCTAACACGTATTCCAACGGAAGTATCGACATCACTAACTACCAAGACCACATCCCCCACACCAATCATAAATGGGCATGTGAAATGATAAAAATATGATGCTTTTCCTACAATCATGCCAACAAATATGTTAGGAAAATGTGTGTCTCTCCTATCAATTTATACACATTGGCATAGGGGCTTCCATGAAGCATGATTTGGAAAAACCAATTTAGTTCTTGTGAAGATCAAATAGTCAGGCTAGAAGTGGCAATGCTTTAGTTCTAAAAACAATTTAAATCCTTTAACAAATATAAATTGCAAGACTTCGAAAAGGAAAAGGTTTTTGTCTCTCTGGTGTTTCAGCTTCCTATGGTTATCGATCATTGTGTGACCCAAAGACCTATGCATAAGTTCCATATTAAATGTAATATGGTCAGAGAACTTTCGGCTATTGATTAATAAAATTTTGTCTTCTATTATGTCAAAAGGCAAAGGGAGACTTCAAGCAAGCATACATATTCATCCCACAACCAATCAACAATTATGTTAGTAAGAAGGTGATTATCTCTATGGACACTCCTATTAACATAAGGATTATGGTATGTTGGAACTTATATAATAAACCTAACCTCACAACCAATGTGAAATTGCATACAATAAGAGAGAAGATTTTAAAATCTTAAAAACTATTCCAAGATGCAAAAAATATATATATATTCCACTATTTATTATCCTATTAATTATTCAATAATCTACATACATAATGGCTACTCTTGATTGCCTAGTAACATAGCTTCAATCTTAACCTCAAATCTTTTAAAAGCCTAAAAAGATTTAAACAATCTTTTCTAATTTCCAAATAAATAAACCTTATAACATATTTATTTAATTCCATAATACCTCAATGCAAATCTAAAATTCAAATTAATGAAAATTTTAAGAAATTATATTTATCTTTTAAATATAAAACTAAATGAATTTTAATATTAATCCTATCCATATGTTTTTAAAAACTCTTCATATTATTTATACTTATTTAGTTTTTATAAAATTCTAACAATTTTTTCAAATAAAATTGTCTATCCTTTTAAATGAATATGTATTTTCATTTTTTATAGGAAATATAATATACACCTACTACCCGAAATCAAAAGAGTTTAATGTAGCCAACAACAAATATGATAAACTCATATCTAGCTTTAGATTAATTAAATTAATCTTATAGAGAATTAAAAAGAGTCCAACCCCTCACCAACAACAAATATGATAAAGTCAATTCTAGCTCTATACCAATTAAACTAACCATCATAACCTAAATCAATATATATTGTTAAATGAATATTCATTTTGGCTCATTATTTATATTCTTGCATGAATATTTATTTTAATCAATTATTTCCAAAAGTAATTGGCAAAGTAACCAAATAAAGTTATTTAATTCATAACATAAAATTTTATTATATATGATATTAATTTTAATCAATTTTTTTTAAAAGGAAAATCTAATTAAATAAAGCAATTGAACATACTGAGACTAAGCTGATAACTGTAAATGAGTTAAGAAATGTATTTCAGGATACTTGGAATCTCAGATAGCGTAGAAGGCTCTTTAATATGAGTTTCTGTTACAAACATGTACCAACATGAACGCACTGAAGCCAGTGCTCAGGCCTGGCATTGGACGCTTACAGGCGATCACTTCGACATTAAAGGAAGCGTGGGATCAACCATTCGACTGCAACACATGCGCTTCAATCTTGCAGTCATGTGTCAACATAAAACAATTGAAGCAAGTCCATGCCAACATGATCACAAATGGATTCCACCAAGAATTTTTTCTGCAAACCAAGCTTGTGGGTATGTATGCAGTTTTCAGCAGTATGGAGAATGCACGCCGTCTGTTTGACAGAATTGAGAAACCAGATGTTTTAGTGTGGAACGAGATGATTAAAGGGTATGCTTGTAATGGGCTTTGTGAGGAAGCCCTTGCATTGTATTACCAAATGCAGAGGGCAGATGTGCTGCCCAACAATTTCACATTCCCCTTTGTACTCAAGGCATGTGCTTCTCTATTGGCTCTGCAAGAAGGGAAGGAAATCCATCAACATGTTGTCAGATCGAGATTCGAGTCATGTGTTTTTGTTCAGAATGCCCTTGTAGCCATGTATGCCAAGTGTGGGAATTTGGAGGTTGCGCGCCAACTGTTTGACAAAATGCCTGAACGAGATGTGGTCTCATGGAATGCCATGATAGCCGGGTATGCTCAGAATGGGTTCCCCAATGAGGCCTTGAGGCTTTTTGATGAAATGCAGCGGAACTGTGTCAAGCCGAATCTGATCACCTTCAAAAGCGTACTTCCCGCGTGTGCGCAATTGGCAGCACTGCAACAGGGTAAGTGGATCCATGAATGTATAATTAGGAGTAGATTGAAGTCGGATGTCATTGTGGAAACAGCCCTTGTAGACATGTATGCCAAGTGTGGGAGGTTAGGTACTGCACGTGAATTGTTTGACAAAATGCCTAAACGAAATGTGTTCTCATGGAGTGCCATGATTGCTGGGTATGCTCAGGGGGGGCGAGCGGATGAGGCATTGGCACTGTTTCATCAGATGCGGTTGGCGAATGTGATGCTTGACTCTGTAGCTATGTTGAGCGTGATCCCAGCGTGTGCCCACTTAGCAGCTCTGCAACAAGGTAAGTCTATTCATGGCTATGTAATTAGGAATAGATTTGAGTCGCGTGTTATTGTGGGAAACGCTCTCATAGACATGTATGCTAAGTGTGGCAATGTAGAGATTGGACGCCAATTCTTTGACAGAATGGCTAAAAGAGATGTTATCTCTTGGAATGTAATGATTGCTGCTTATGGCATGCACGGGCGTGGGAATTGTGCTCTAAAACTCTTTTCTAACATGCAGCAGTCCAGCATCGAGCCGAGTGATGTCACCTTCCTGTGTATTCTTTCCGCGTGCAGCCATGCAGGCTTGGTGAATGAGGGTTGGCAGTGCTTTGATTCTATGAGGCAAGACTACTGCATTGTGCCGA
>JASDQU010263246.1:0-11531 GCA_032191745.1 Picea mariana | reverse complement strand
CTGGTGTATTTGATCACATACCTTCAAACCTTCCTTAACTTTAAACAACAAGAGACTAGCATTTTCATCAAACTTTTCTTTAGTCTGACATGACTAGTTTTGGATTAGTCAACAACCCTAACTGCAAATAATCATAAATTTGTACCTGTAATGAATAAAGATATGAAAATTATACACAATGTTCTTCAGTGTGATTTTTGAAATTCCTCCAGGTTTCACTACTTGGAACCTCTCATAAAATGAGTTATAGAAAAAATGGCACACCTTGTTGAATTCTGGCTTATTCTAGAGAGAGACCTTGTAGAGCGTTCCCCACACAACATATTTGTTGAATCGATATGAAAATGTTACACAACATAATAAAGAATATAATATAACCAACACATTTTGTCTCACTAAATTTGGATATTTTATAAAGAATTTATGATGTTTTTACCCGAAACACTTGTTTTTTACTAGTTTCAAGACTAGCCACAAGCCCTATTTTCCACAGAGTGTAACTCCAAAAATTCCATGACCCACAAGATGAATTTCCTACCACAGGTACTTGGATATGTTTCCTCAATTTCATAGCAATTTCAAGATCTGAATCATTCTATAAAAAAAGTTATTGTGAAAATGGTGAGATGACTTGAAAAACAACATACCTTAGAAAGCATCATCAAAAGAATTTATCCTTCCTTGAATTTTGGCCTTCTTTTCTTCACTTTCCTCAGAAATTCGGCTTAGATATCCTTTGGTTACCTTAGACACCTATAGGTATTCAATATTCTAAAGTGTGTCTAAAATGAAAGATCCTTTCCTCTTATTTATACTCTCCAAGTAGCTTCCTTAAAAACATCTTCTAGGTCATTTTGCCCACTTTCCTTAGTTTTGGGTTAACCCACTTCTAATTTCTCCATTAAATTTATTATTGAAATAATTTATTTTGTATTCACTTTGAATTATAATACACTCGTCACTTCACTTTATTATTTACCTTTTAAAATCTCTTAAACCACTTTGATTATTTTGACGTTTTGGGGCTTCTAGATGACATAAGAGGGTCCTCCAACTTCGTAAGGCCATAACTCTCAAACTGTGAGAAGTTATGTGGCGTTCCACATACCACCAGAAATGAAATGAAATGAAATATCCATATAGAATAGTATTACCTGGAAATATATCAAAAATCATACCCTTATCCATCAAACAAACTTGGGTCCATTACCCAAACCTAGGTTCTCGAACTTCTTATGGCCATAACTCTCTAACCATGAGGATTTATGTGAAGCTACACATACCAATGGAAATGGCATGACAAAAAATATCCATATAGGATAGTTTCACTAAAAAATTCACTGACCTTCATCTCATTATTCCAAAAATAAGCATCGGTTCTCTAACCATACTTCTAGGATAACTCAATCTGCAAAGCGTCTTGTCATGAGGGATTTCACCATAAGGGGACCACTTTGGAGTTCATACATTTGTACTTATTATTAACCATGAAAAGACAATAATGATTCATCTTTACATCAAACAATCTTGGGTACATTACCCAACCTTTGTGTTACGGGGCTTTCTTCAAGGGTTGACATCAATGACAACCAACCTTAATCAACAGTAATCATATGGAATGGGAATACCAGTAGGACCATATCCAAGTTGCAGCGAGATAGAAAATCTAGATGGTCCTCACATATATGGTGGTTGCCTAGGTTTTTTTCTCATGTAAAGGGTTTGTCTTGATTTTCCACCCATATAAGGTGGTTGTCCTAGTTTTGCACCCATATAGTGTGACTTAACAGACATAATTCTTACATACTATGATTGACATCATGGTCCCCACATGTATTCAGGTTTAAGGGATTGTTGTGTTGGAATGATGGGGTTTACATATTTAAAGGGAAAGGTTCCTTGCAAAATAATACTCGTCGGGTTGGGTTGACCACAAAAAGGTTTAAGAGCTCCTAGAAATGGATGTCCAGGACACAGGTCAGTGATAGTAGGGATAGAAGGACTAGTAGGAGTAGAGTGCCTCAATATGGGTTGATGTTGCAACCATGAACATTTCCCTCGAGTAAAATGTTTCCCTACAGCTAAAGGTTTTCCGCTAGCCAAAGGTTGGCCTCCCATTGAATATTGACCTCCAATGTAGGGTATACTAACACTAGTACATATTGTAAAAATTCCGACATTCTATTTGTGGCGTTATGGACAAAATTGGCCATACTATTGAAAAATAGAGGAAAATTAAAAAAAAAAATTCCATAATGCCCAATAATGTCACTATTTCCACATTGACGTCTCTCTTGCCATGTTGTCATCTCTCTTGCCACATTATCATCTCTCTTGCCACGTTTTCCACATAGTCATCTCTCTTGCCAAGTTTATGACATAGTCGTCTCTCTTGCCACATTTGTGAAGATAGTTGTCGCAGTTGCGGCGTTGTGGAAACTAGGTTTTCCCCCTCCAACGGTCACCTATTATTTTGACCAAGTCAACTTTTATTTGGTAAATGATCGTCGGAATTATGAAGTTATAAAGTTTATAAATATGTTACATTTTACGGATGTTGTGCAAGTTTGATATAATAACGACACTTCAAAGGGGTTTGCAAGTCTTCTCGGCTAGAGTAAAACTATTAAAATACATTGTACTAGGGCTCTTCTTGTTTCGTTTTAATTTTCTGATTGGTCAAATTTTAAAGGAAACAACTATGAAAAGACATTGTACTAGGGCTAGAGTACATGATGGGAAACGATGACCTATGAATGGGGCCAACGTTGAAATTTTTTCAAAATGTTTATGTATGACATCATACATCCTTTAGTCTTGAAACCCTCCCATACCATCAAGGCATGTGTCTAGTCTAACCATGTCAAATTTCGATGCATACAGGCACATATTGAAGAAATTTCAACATTGGCCCCATTCACTGCTCACTATGCGGGGTTGGTGCATGACATTTTTTGTGGTTGAATTGGAAGTTCCATGACATTTCAAGAGAGTTCCAAGAGATATTCTACAGATGGAAACAACGACATTTGAAAATGCAATGATCATTATGAATGTTGTTGCAAACATGGACGATATCAAAAATTATGTGGTCGGTACATCATACATCCTTGAGCCTTGAAACCCTCCAATACTGTCAAGGCATGTGCCTAGTCTAACCATGTCAAATTTCGATGCATACAGACACATATTGAAGAAATTTTAGCATTGGCCCCATTCACTAGTGCTCACTATGCGGGGTCGGTGCATGACATTTTTGGTGGTTGAATTGGAAGTTCCATGACATTTCAAGGGAGTTCTGACAAAGATTCTACGAATGGAAACAACGACATTTCAAAAATATGAGACGCCCCATTATGAACATTGTTGCAAACATGGACGATCTCAAAGATTATGTGGCCAGGACATCAAACATCCTTGATTCTTGAAACCCTCCCATACCGTCAAGGCATGTGTCTAGTCTAACCATGTAAACTTTTGATGCATACAAGCACATATTGAAGATATTTCAACGTTGGCCCCATTCACTTCTCACTATGTGGGGTCGATGCATGACATTTTTGGTGGTTGAATTGGAAGTTCCATGATATTTCAAGAGAGTTCCAACAAAGATTCTATGGATGGAAACAATAACATTTGAAAAATATGAGATGGCCCATTATGAACGTTGTTGCAAACATGGACGATCTCAAAGATTATGTGGTCAGAACATCAAACATATTCCTTAAGTCTTTAAACCCTCCCATACCTTCAAGGCATGTGTCTAGTCTAACCATGTTGAATTTCGACACATACATGCACAGTTTGAAGAAATTTCAACGTTGGCCCCATTCACTCCTCACTATGCAGGGTTGGTGGAAGAAATTTCACTATGCTCATTCACCTTCAAGGCATGCCCCATTCACTATTCTCACTATGAGACATCCATTATTGATTCAAACATGTATGATTTCAAATATTATGCGGGGACATCAAACATCCTTAAGTATCAAAACCCTCCCATACCTTCAAGGCAACTATCTAGTTTAACCATGTCAAATTTCGATGCATATGGGCAAAGATTGAAAACATTTCAATGTTGGCCCCATTCATTTCTCACTGTGTGGGGTCAATTGAAGAAATTTTTGAATGGTGTATTTGAAGTTCCATGACATATTTCAATATAGTTTCGACAATTATTCTATAGAAGGGAATGACAAATGATGACAATGATAGGTGTATCGTGATGAGCGCTGATGCAAATGTGGACGATCTCAAAGATTATGTGGGGACATCATACATCCTTGAGTATTGAAACCCTCCCATACTGTAAAGCCATGTGTCTAGTCTAACCATGTCGAATTTTGATGCATACATGCATAGTTTGAAGAAATTTCAACGTTGTTCCCATTCACTGCTCACTATGCGGGGTCGGTGTAAGATGACATTTGTGGTGGGTGAATGACAACAGTGATAAAAATTATGAGATGATGAAATCGTCCTCTAAATAATTTGTGAGTGAATATGATGAGATGATGACATCGTTCTCACCAACATATGTCCACTTAGTCGCAATGACACATCTTTGATATCCTCCAACATTAAAGAAATGTCGACATCAGCAGGGAGTTTAAACATTTCCAATAAGTGTGAGTCATTCATGCATTCTCCTACCTCATGGAAATTCTCTTGTCATCATTCTCACCATTATTCACATAACCCCCACACTATATTCCTCTTAGTTACTTAATAATCAAAATTTAGAAATGACCAAAACTAATGCAACAATGACAGATTAACAAACCTTGGAAGAGAGATAGATGGTTGTAAATAGACATAGAGGAAAGGAAAATTAGAAAACCTTTAACCCCATGCACATGAAATAGTTTCTTATTAATTATTTAAGAGCTAAGGCAATACTCCACTAGGTTTCCCATAAAGCAATCAATGGATTGGACTATTTCTACCGACATGAGGGAACTGAAAAGGAAGGAGATGCTTGAGGGATTGTTGAGTATAGAAAGGAAAAATTTTCCCTTGTGTTGTGTATGGCATGGAAGATATATTTTCCCTTATACTCAAATATCACTCAAAGACCCACTCTATATATCGTCTCATCTCTTCCTCATTTCATTTTAATTTTTTGATTGGTCGAATTTTAAAGGAAACAATTATTAAAAGACATTGTACTAGGGCTAGAGTACATGATGGACAATGGTGACCTGTGAATGGGGACAACATTGAAATGTTTTTAAAATGTTTCTGTATGAAATCATACATCCTTGAGTCTTGAAACCCTCCCATACCATCAAGGCATGTGTCTAGTCTAACCATGTCAAATTTTGAGGTATACAGGCACATATTGAAGAAATTTAAACGTTTGCCCCATTCACTGCTCACTATGCGGGGTCAGTGCATGACATTTTTGGTGGTTGAATTGGAATTTCCATGGCATTTGAAGAGATTTCCAACAAATATTCTACAGATGGAAACAAGGACATTTGACAATGATATGCCCATTATGAACGTTGTTGCAAAAATGGATGATCTCAAATATTATGTGGTTGGGACATCAGACATCATTGAGTCTTGAAACCCTCCCATGCCGTCAAGGTATGTGTCTAGTCTAACCATGTCTAATTTTGATGCATACATGCACATTTTGAAGAAATTTCAACGTTGGCCCCATTCACTGCTCACTATTTGGGGTCGGTGCAAGATGTCATTGGTGGGTGAATTGAAGCTTCTGTGACATCAAATCAACTTGGTAATTCAATAATAAAACCTTCCTTAAGTGTTACATGATGAAATCAAACATCCTTAAGTATTGAAACCCTCCCATACCTTAACCCCGTGCCTTTAGAAAAATTTGAAAACCTTTAAACAAGTATCTAGTCAGCGATAGTTGGAAGAAATTAGAGTGGCATTGTGATGATCCAACTCAATACAAAAGTGTGCCTAATTACAACTTGAAAGAATGTTTCCACCAAACTACTCATCCACAAGAGAAAATTGTCGTTGACTTTCTCATCCAATGGAGGAGGGCAAGAAGACATATCCTTGTGATATTGTGCACCCATTGGAAGAGTAGTACCATGACATATCAAAGATGGTCTCCATTATGCCCATTATGAACGTTGTTGAAAACATGGACGATCTCAAAGATTATGTGGTCGAGACATCATACATCCTTGATTCTTGAAACCCTTCCATACCATCAAGGCATGTGTCTAGTCTAACCATGTCAAATTTTGATGCAGAAATGCACATATTGAAGAAATTTCAACGTTGGCCCCATTCACTAGTGCTCACATGGACGATCATGTAATAAATATGACATCTATAACTAAGTATGGGGAAGTTTGAATTCTATACAACTATAATATAGGGAGGATTTGTGACTTCTATACTTGATTGTTTGGGGAAGGTTGTGTTTCTCTTTATGTTCATATATTTGAAGAGAGGATTAGAGCATTTAGAGTATTCAGGAGACTCTCGGGATTATGTGAAAACTGAGGAAAACTACATTGAAACCAATCAACCATCCATCACCATTCTAACCATAAATACCATAGAACTCAAAAGGATGTTTCTTAATATAGTAACCCAACAAAAATCATAGAGAAAATTCACCAATCTAGGTTGTATCTTGTGTAATCAATTTTGGGATATAAATAGTAATAGTGATATGTGAATGTTAATTGGTGCAGTTAATCAACAAACCAACAAATTAGTATGGTAATAAGACACTATGGATCAAATCAAAGAGAATGGTTTTTTGATAATTGAAATCATTGGATTGATAGTAGAGAGGGTGATGAAAAATTGAGGTTTGTGAAACTAGTCCACTAATTGGAGGGAAAATGTATGCTCCAAGTCAACAACTATAGTATAATTGTATGCTAATCAGAAAACCCTAACACCATGATTTTTTTTTTATAATTGTGCGTGATTATATACCCTTGAATGAAGATGATATTTTAAAGCCTTAACCCCTGAGTAATTACACAGAGAAGGCTTAAATGTAATAAAATTAATGGTGTTTTTCGTATAACTATGGGTGATATAACATAAGCCCTATTCTAGAAAAGTAACAACAATTGGAACCTATAAATAAGAATGGATAATTGCTACCATTAAAATCTCCCTCCAATAGTACTTGGACTAAGGACTAAACATAATCTAAAATCATTAATTTGACCAATAACCCAAATTGAAGGCATTGGTTGTGTTCTACATTACTAGAATCAATTATTTTAGATGAAAAAGACTAAATCACTAACCCATTATTTTCTAAGTGTGAGCCCTAATAAGACAATAGTTGGAAGACTTGACACCCCCGAATCTCTTCAAAATGCTTCTTTTTTAGGTGTTTATATTGATGAGAGTATAAACTATGAATAAATCACTCACCTAGTTAAATTGTGACCATTAAACCCCTGAATCAAAGATATCGAGGTGAATGATACCCGGGTGGGGTATGGTAAAGGTAATAAATATTAAACATATAAAGAATGTTCAAAATCTATTAATGCGTTGATCATATGAAGAATGTCATGTCATTTCGTGTTGGTTATGAGGTAATCACCAAGGAAATTTAGGACTTATGATCATGTTGTGAAAGTGAATGGCATATAAGATAGCCACGTGTGAGGCTATAGTGTCATCATAGTTTCATCATCGTCATCATCAGTGTCGTGGGTAGTTGGTTGTCCTAGGTACTTGGCTAATGTCATCATCGTCATCGTCATCTTCATCGTCATTGAAATCATATCTTCATAAACCTATGACCTCTAGGGAGTAAACTCGTGTTCTTAACCGTTACGCCCTCAATATAATACATATTAATTATATCATATATTAAGTATATTATTATATATAATATATAATATATAAACAAAAAAAAAAAAAACCAAACATATATTATAAACCAAAAAATGTATATATTAATTACATATATTATAAACAAAAAAAAAAAATTAGCAAACAAAACCTGCACTATAGAAAACCTATGCAGCGCCCAAATTTCAAAACCCCACCTAGGATCAGTACTGCGCCCAAATTTCAGAACCCGCACTAAAAAAAACTCAACTGACCCCGATCGACAACAAGATGGGATAGAGGAGATCACCTCACAAGAGAAGGAAGGATCCCACATGAGTGTGCCTTGGTTCTATTGGATTGATTCTTATTTCCATTGAACTTTCAAACATGATCATCGTATTTCCTTTGTGTTGTAGGGGAAAGACGCTAAATTTTTGGTTTGAATGAGAACTGATTTGGACTAAAGGTTGATCGGTGGGTGTCATCCTAGAACCAGGAATGATATGGATTCCCTCTTCTGCAATTTCTTCCAGTTGTGATCAATATTCAAACTATTTCGATGAGGAGATGGTCGCCTTTTGATAAGGGTTTTCATTTTGTTTTGCGGGTGATTTCATTTCGATGAATGAGGTTATTGAACCCCCATTGGAGGTGTTAGTTGCAGATTGTGCCCTATTCCCATTGATACCCATTTTTCATAAGACCACCTGCCATTTTTCTTAACGCCCGTTCCTTGGAGGAGTCGCTTCGACCTTTTTGCAATTTCTTGCAAGGTGCCCATATTCATGACACAAATTGCACTTGAAGGGAAATTGTTCATAATCCATCTATTAGACATGTTGTCAAATATCCAAGGATATTATCATTGCCTTGGGTACTCCTTTATCCAGATCAACCTCTATTCACATTTCAACGCAAGAGAAGAGGTTTTCCTTTGGTTTGGGCCTATCTATGAATTGACCAATAAAGTTACCAATGCTTTTAAGGGCATCATCGCTCCAACAATGCAGAGGAAGGAGAGAGAGCCACACCTAGACTTGAATTGTAGAGGTAACATTATTTTCTGGATTGAAATCAAGGGTCCATTTATTGAAATACATGCCTCTCACTCCAAGGAAATATGGGACACTATAGAATTTTAAATCTTTATCTTCCTTGTGCTCGAAGATAAATGTGAAGAAACCTCTGTCACAAAAGAAATGATTCAGTGAACCTTTGAAGAAATTTTTCCAGTTATTTTCTAGCCAGAATGTCATTTCCTTATGAGATGGCCATGTACCTATAATTTGACCGATTAATCCCCTATCTATGAGAGCCAATGATTTATTTATGGAGGTGGGTGGTGGGATGATAACCTTGGGAATTTCTTCTAGTTTTTTGACAAATATGGATTGCTACACCTTGGAGTATTTCATAGAGGTCGCTACCATTGTGTTAAAGGCATGTGATTCTTCATTAGGAGGGGTTTCATTCCCTCTCCCATCATTATCCATCATCCCAACAATTATAGCTAGGGTTTGGTTGGGGTTTCAAAGTAGAGGAAGGATTTTTCCCTATTCGATCGCTTATTGAACTCAGATATTTGTTATGTTTCAAGAGAAAAGAAGTTCCTCGTGGAAAGGGCATGCCTTCAATTTTTTACTTGAACATTACTTGGAGTATTTGGAATTGTGAAATGCAGTCACGTGGATGTTGAATCTTAAAGGACATGAATTTTATAGCTACAAATACTCATTGAATTACATTCTCCGAGGATTTCATACTAAATGGAGTTTATTCTCCACAAGGATTCTCCTTAAAAATATGTATATTGTGTGATGAATGATTATGAAATTGATTATATGTGTGTTATTATGTTGGATGCTTGATAAAAGAAGAAATCCAAGCCATATTATTAATTAGACACTGTTGTTTTTTTTTAATGAAATGCATTGAGTGATTTCGACTTGTATATTAGAAAAAATGTCAAGACCATTTAGAATTTCTCCAACATTTAAATATAGTGCATAGGTAATAGAGATAAAACAAAAGTTCATGCAAGAAGCACAAGTGGAGAGGAACAACACAAAATCCATGATTAGAGCATTCGAAACCTCTCCAAAATTCAATTGCAATGCAATGGAAAGGTTAGAGGGAGACAAGAGGATCACATAAGTGGGCGTTGAATTACACATTATCGAGATGAGAGGAAACACTATGGTAAAAAATAAAAAAGGAAAGAACATCCTTTCATTCTACGAAAATGACAAACTCTTATGATTTAACCCATCACACTTCTTCCACGAGAGGAGGGTACAATAGAAAAAGAGAAGCAAAAAAGAAATAAATTCAAAGGCTAAGGCTATTATCTTCAATGGTGCATCTATGACTATCCAAGAGGCTAAAGCTTGGATTTTGAGAACAAGGAAGTGATTCATGTTTAAATAGAATGTATAACCTTGTTCCCTTATATGTTTAGAGTTTCATATGTAGCTTATGCAATTTTTGTTTTTCCTTGGACATATTTTCAAGTCTTTGGATAAATTTATTTGCCTTATTTAACCCTCACTCTGAGAAAGAAGGTTTGCCTCAAATTTTGTACATTTAAAGTTTTTTAGAAAAATTGTGTTAATTTAAGGAGGTATAAGATTTTTTATTAGGTTGTTCCCCAATCATTGGATTAAGTACCAAAGATTAGACCAGAAGATTGAAGTTTGTTTGTTTATGACTAAACCCAAATCCAATCCACATTAGTTCACAATCAACCAACCATCTCAAGATGATTATACCCATTAGTTTAACAATGATTCTTAACCTTGGATGTCTTTACGGGTGTATAAGAACTCTTGGGCCAATGTAATGGTAATCACCCAAAAGTCATAGGCCGGTGGGAACTCATTTTCCACTATGTCATTCAAGATTATTATACCCATTAGTCTAACAATGATTCTTAACCTTGGATGTATTTATAGTTATATAAGAACTCGTGGTCCAATGTTAATGGTAATCACCCAAAAGGAATAGGGCACTGGGAAATCAGTTTCTACTATGTCATTTTTTTCCAAGCATAAGGTCACAACCACTGTGAAGGTGCCAATGTGACTTTCCTTAAACTCCTCTTCTCAATTTGGTAACACGGGGCATGCTCTCCACCCCCTTTTGACACTCTCAAGGGTTTTTGTCTCTAGAGGAAGCTATAAAAAAGTCCACACCATGTCAGATTATTTTGTTCATGTTAACTTTAAATCCCATCCTCTTGAATATTTTGATTTTCTCCCAGGGAAAGTCATAATTTATATTTGTAAAATATGAATTTTACCATTATCAATGAAAATAAAACCAATATGAATTTTACCCTAAATAATACCTAGTTACCAATTTCCCTATACTTAAATAAATAAATAAATAATTTCATAATAAGCCTACTGGTTCATATGGTCTAATTAATCCTAGCACATAGTGCCATGTTAGATACCTCACATCTCTGAAACCATCTTAACCTCAAAACAACCAACCGTGAAATTGTGTTTAGCGCACTGTGACTGGACAAGTAAACTTTATGTACAGTGATAAAGAAATGAAGTTTGAAAATCTACTCTTCTCAACTTTGAGAAGGAAGGAGAAGAATCACCAGCCAAGCCAAATTTGCCTCAGTTTATGAGCCCACGGTCCTTTTTCATCAAGGAAAAGAGATTGAATCCCAACAGCTGCGAACTGTCATGTCGTTGAAAATGAAGAAGAGAGGACAT
>JASDQU010263245.1:8926-20194 GCA_032191745.1 Picea mariana | reverse complement strand
CATTGCATACCATTGCAATACCATGCAATGGTATGCAAAGGCAATACCTCCAATTCCTATGCATACCAATGCTATTCATAAGCATTGGTGTTGCATTTGCATACAATTGCATGGTATTGCAATGGTATGAAATGAAAATACCAATGCCTATGCATACCATTGGTATGCATAAGAAATGGTATTGACATTGCATACCATTGGTATACAATGGTATATATACCAAGGGTATGCATACCATTGAAATACCATGGTATGCAATGGTATGCATACTTGAGAATCCCTAAAACAACTACCACTAAAACCCTAAGACAACTAAAACCCTTGTATATATACCATGGTAGGAAATGGTATGGAATGGTATGCATATGCAATGGTATTGACGTTTCATACCATTGAAATGGTATTGCAATGGTATGCAAAGGAAATACCATTTCCTATGCGTACCATTTCATACCAATGGTATTCCATGGTATGCATAGGCAATACCATTTCCTTTGCATACCATTGCATACCAATGGTATGCCATGGTATGCATAGACAATGGTATGCATACTTGAGAATCCCTAAGAAAACTACCACTAAAAACATAAGACAACTAAAACCCTTGTATGCATACCATTGTATGGAATTGTATGCATACCAATGTATGGAATTGTATGCATACCAATGGTATGCAATGGAATGCATAGGCAATGGTATTTATGTTGCATACCATTGAAATGGTATGCAATGGTATGCAAAGGAAATACCATTTCCTATGCATACCATGGCATACCATTGGTATGCAATAGTATTTCATTTTCATACCATTGCAATACCATGGTATGCATACGGTTTCATACCATGGTATGCGTACGATTGCATACCATTGCAATACCAGGGTATGCATACCATTTCAATACCATGGTATGAATACCAATGGTATGCAATGGTATGAATATCAATGAATCTATAAGACAACTACCACTAAAACCCTAAGACAACTAAAACCCTAAAAATAACCTATAAATGGTATGCATACCATTGTGATACCATGGCATTCATACCATTGCACTACCATTGTTATACATACCATGGTATACATACTTGAGAATCCCTAAGACAACTACCACTAAAACCCTCGGACAACTAAAACCCTTAAAATAACCTATAAATGGTATGCATACCATTGCATACCATTGGTAATGATAAGCATACCAATGGTATGTAGTGGTATGCATACCATGGTATGCATACCAATTGTATGCAATGGTATGCATACCATTGCAATATCATGGTATGCATACCATTGCAATATCATGGTATGCATACCATTGGTATTCAATCATATGCATACCATTGTGATACCATGGTATGCATACCAATGGTTTTCATACCATTGCAATACCAATGGTATGCAATGGTTTTCATACCATTGAAATACCATGCTATGCATACCAATGGTATGCATACTTGAGAATTCCTAAGACAACTACCACTAAAACACTATGACAAATAAAACCCTAAAAATAACCTATAAATAGACACCCTCGCGTGGATGATACACAATTCATTTCATCTAAAAGTGATGGATTACTTGAGAATCAATATAGTGTGAGAGAGAGAACTTGAAATAGTTGCAATCGTCAACAGGTCAATATACACATTGTGCAGGTAATGAAATTGTATCATAGATATCAAATTTGGAAATTCATTAGTATCTTTTTCAAGATTTACATTTTGAACATCGCATCATTTATTATATATAAGATGTACTATACCATCAAATCCACATAAAATTATTTTATCTACATCAATCTATTTATTAGAGACACATAATTTACCCACTCACATGTGCTATTCTTTTATTAGGTTGGAGGAAGGAAAACGTGTAAGGAATTACTTTCTAGATAGAATTTTGGTAGCATAGCATTATTGAATAAATGTTATTAATAATTGATGGGTTGAAAAAAATTTACATATACCCACTACACAATCTAAGCAAACATTTGTATTAATGAGTCCTTCACTAGTCTTTTTAGCTTTTATGAAGGGATACACATAAAACAAATGATTTTATAAATGTAATGCATAGAAAGAGGATAATATTTTGTGTGCATACCATTGTGATACCATGGTATGCCTACCATTGCAATACCATGGTATGCATACTTGATTATCCCTAAGACAACTACCACTAAAACCCTAAAAATAACCTATAAATGGTATGCATACCATGGTATGGATATGATTGGTATGAAATGGTATGAATACCATGGTATGGATACCAATGGTATGCAGTGGTATGCATACCATTGTAATACCATGGTATGCAATGGTATGCATACTTGAGAATCCCTAAGACAACTACCAATAAAACCCTAAGACAACTAAAACCCTAAAAATAACCTATAAATAGAGCCCCACTCGTGGATGATACACAATTTATTTCATGTAAAAGTGATGGCTTACTTTAGAATCAAGTTAGTRTGAGAGAAACAACTTGAAATAGTTGCAATCGTCAACAAATCAATATACACATTGGGAAGGTAATGAAACTATATCATAGATATCAAATTTGGAAATTCATTAGTATCTTTTTCAAGTTTTACATTTTGAATATCACATCATTGATTATATTTAATATGTACTATACTAGAACGTAACCACATAAAAATAGTTGATCTACATCAATCTATTTATCAAAGATACATAATTTACCCATTCATATGTGCTAATTTTCTATTAGGTTGGAAGAAGGAAAACATGTAAGGCATTACTTTCTAGATAAAATTTTGGTAGCATAACATTACTAAATAAATGTTATTAGTAGTTTATGAGTTGAACAAAAGTTACAAATACCTACTACACAATCTCAACAAACATTTGCATTAATGAGTCTTTCACTAGTCTTTTTAGCATTTATGAAGGGTTACACATAACTCAAATGATTTTATATATGTCATGCATAGATAGAGGCAAATATTATGTGTGTCCTAGAAAATAGCATTGAGCTCAAATGTGTATGCCCATAAGATATTACTTAACGTGTAATGCAAGTATTTATAATTGATAAATAGAAACAAATCAAGGGATTAATACACATAAAATTCATAGACTTTGAAATCATATATTCATAAACATCAAATGTAGAAACAATGATGTTCATAAAAAACATTCCATGATACACACACACACACACGCACGCACGCACGCACACACACACACACACACACACACTCAACATNGATACACACACACACACACGCACGCACGCACGCACACACACACACACACACACACACACTCAACATCGTCTAATTTGTACATTTTTTACAAAATAGAAACTCGTGCACAATATACAAGTGCCCTAACATAAAACAACATCTATATCATAGCCTAGATATGATATGGAAATAGTTGGTCAATCATTGACCATTTCCACCCTCGCCACCCTCAGGAGCATCTTGTAATTCTATATTTTTTCTCTTGCTCGAGAATGCACCTTGAGAGGTTCTAGGCCTGAGCATGCTTTGATGCTCTGGAGACTGCACAAACAATAAACAATGTTATAAGTTTTTTTCATGAATGAATTAATAGACATACAAATTGATACTTTGTAATTTAACCTAAGACAACTCACCGCATATGAAACTGTCAATTGTGAGGGTGTTACCCTCCTCTGTGACCCCAAACTCTCTGCAATGCCACCTTGCATTAGTTACAAAGATCAAGTCAAGAAAATTAAACAAATATGTGTAAAAAAAAATTCATGAAACATGAAAAATTATCATCAATGCATTATCTCAGTGTGAATATCTCTAGAATGGATGGATATTTGATGCAAACCCCCAACCCTCAGGTCGAAGTTGGGGAATTATTTACTCAACCACTCTGAGTATAGTTCACAGGGCCTCCTGAGTTTTGCCCACGTGATTATTCATCGACATGAACCCTACGATCAAACTCCAACTATCATTGGGACTTTTTCTTTTCTTTTTTTTTTTTTCTTTTTTTTTTCAGGATACTGGATTTCGTGATTTCGTAGATCCTGTTGTTGAGTGCCTTTCCCTTTTCAACCTCCAAAACCCAAAATACCAAACTCTCAACTCACCTTGCCATTGATTTCAACTTTTCTCTCTTCGTGATTTCGGGAGTCGCAATGTTGTGCAACTCTACTTCTCGACTCCTGGGGTCCCGACACCTGAACTTTTGAAATCCTGAAAAGTCCACTCTCAGCCCTAGTACACTTCGCGAATTTGGGATTTCCTTAGAACCATGTCTCATCCCTTTTTCCATAGGGTTCCCGATATACCAAATCCTGAAACACCGAAACACTAGTGTTCCGCTTCCAAGGGAAATTAATGACTATGGTTCTCCTGCCACCTGTCACCTTTTCCAAGTTTCGAAACTTGAACCACTTTTCAACAGCCCCCTCTATTTTGTATTTTTGAGTATCGAGAGTTTGAAACTCTCAACCCTAACCTTGTGTCACTATGACCCCCGAATTCCCAAATCCTGATTTGCTGAAATGCCGAAACGCACTTCCCTAAATTTCCTTCTCGTTTCATGATTTCGGTATTTCTGATGTGGATTGTTCTGCCCCTTTTCCATGGGAATGATGAAACCCCAAACTCCATAGTTTTGAATTATTGAACTTGTCACTCCTTGACTTCACACACAAAAAACCTCCTTTCTCATTTCGGGAACTTGATCAACCATGGTTCTGGCTTGCTCTCCGGGCTCCCGAACTCTGAATTCCCGAAATGATCTGACAACCTAAACAACTCTCGATCGACGGTCCATGTTGACTCTACCTTTTGAAGGATAGAACTATCCAACACTTAACTCCCCTGCAAATTTCCTGGATCCTATGGTCCCTTCTATTTTGGGATTTCTCCTTGGAGAGTTCCGACCGTTCAATCTCTCCCCTTGAATACTTCGAAGGGATCAACCTTCCTAAGATTTCTTCAAATATTTTCAAAAACACTACTCCTCCTGAGCTTCCTTACAACTTTGAGTCTTCATAAGACTTTTTCACGCACTCCTTGCGGCACCTCTTCAAATACTCCTGAGTATTTGAATCCTTGACTTGCTGACGGGCAAAATTGACCATCTGTCAACTGGAAGAGCGAGTTCGATCCGAGGTTGTCTAAATAACCCAAGCCATTTGGTGTAACTCGTTCTAATGGGTTTAATAGCTCCATTAGCCAATCTAAGAATCCTAAAAGAAACAAATAAAAGAGAGAAATAACTAACTAATTACTAAACACACTATATATATGTACATATGTTCAAATGTAACTATAGTAGTTGTATTTAAGCAGAAGATATACAAGTCTCGTTTATTTACATGATTTACAAGATGCAAATTTTAATCGAAACTTATGAAAATCGATGTGAAAAATGATTGCTTCTAGGAAACAGATAAAGAAAACACATAAAAATATTTATTTTTTTTCTTTTATAAATTTAAAGAATCTTGCAAATTTTTTTTTAATGAAACATGAACATGTGGATAGTCAAAGCTGAACCATACATTCTAGTTTCAATGATATGTAAATGACAGAAAAATACAAAGAAGGTATCCTGTCAGTGAATTAGTGAGGTGTATCCAAGCATCTGCATGAGTGGTGAACATCCAACTGCCATGTCCAAGAGAGAAATCTGCAATGAACCATATGATTGTTCTAAATAAATTCAGAACATGTATTGGCAGCTTAGATTTTAATGAAAGAAAAGGAAAAAAAACATAAACCTGTGATCTCATAATTATACATGACTACAACAAGATAAATCTGGAAGTAATCTATTCATTTTATCATTCAATTTTTTTTTTTTGTAAATAAAAAGGCAGGACCTGTTATATTACTTTAGCCAAAATGTACAAAAAGAAAGAGCTGCTTGGGATGCTAGTTGTCCCGCCTACATAGGAAACCGGGACAGCTGGACACCCCCTGCCAAATGTCACCCTGGTCTCAGAATGTCCAAGTTTTTCCCTGCCACGTCTCGCCCGGAGGAAACCAGGATGCGCAGGGTTACACAAGGAACTAAATATCATAAGTTTTCTAACCAGACTATAAGCTAGAAGGCGGAAAACCATGCTAATAACTATATAAGAAAACATAACTAAGTCTGAGCTGCCAGTAACCTGCTATCCATCGCATTTGAGCTGGTCCTCTGTGATCTTCCATCCGGCTGGGAAGGCGTATGCACGCGCACAGTTGGGGCATTGGCACCTCGGATGTGTCCGGGAGTGAGCTGCGAAGTACATGTCCAATCGCTGTTCTAACCTTGCGAGCCAAAAGGTGTGATCTCCCATCAGGCTTCTAATATCAAAGATGAGACTGAGACAGTCCCAATTGGTTGAGGGCTCCTGGCCCTGACCGCTACCTTCATTGGAATCCTTGTCGTGACCCTTTGGCATTTCTTTCTCCTTCTCTTGGGGCAAGTCGGGGGGTATCTCCTCTTCGATATAGCATGGCGGAGGTAGTGCTTCGGAGCTGCCAACTTGAGGGACTGTTTTATCGCCATCGGATGAGGGCCATCGTCCCTGGCTGAAATCTGAAGGTGGGTGCCAGTTTTCAGGTACCGTGAACAGCAGGTGTTCTGGAATGCTCTCTGGTATGCCTCCTTCTGGAATCTCCTTGACCACGTACGCCATGGGCGGTGTTCGCGGCCGTGCTTTCCTCCGTCGAGTGGCCATGGCGAGGGCTGCCTCGAATTGTTGTTTTCTCTTTCTCCTGGATTTCGTGGCGTACCATGCCGCTCCTCTCCGTGGTGTTCCGCGCAGTCTTGGCATGGTGTAGGTCTGATAGAATTGCCAGTCACTCGTGCTGTTGCCTATCTCTTCGAGAATGCTATGATAAGTTGCTGGCACCTTCAAGTTCGCGGAGAGGCGACAGTGGTAATGATGTTCTGTGAGAGTGGAAGCTACCCAGAGCGGTTGGTGCTTCGCTCCAACACTCCAAGCGATGAAGAATAGCATGAGCCGAGCCTCCATGGCTATAATGGCCATTTGAATTGTGCTGTCCAGACTGGTACAAGTCCCACGAGCGAGAGGCCTCATCGGGTTAATGCAAACGCGAGGATTCATGGTGGAATTGAATGGTGAGGGGATGCCGGCTAGTGGTTATATTAATGGGGATGGCCCGGCTGGCTCCCGCGTGGCTCCCTTTCCCGACGTGTCACCCCATCCGGGGCTTGAAGGTCTTCTGTGGCCAATGTATGGCATCGATTGAAGATCTCTGTGTCTGGTGGTAACGGTGTTTCCCAACAGAAGTGTTCCATCTCCCGTTCTACTGCCACATTGGCCAGATAGTCTGCCACTTTGTTGGCTTCCCTGCGTACATGAGAGGTAGTGATGCTGAAATGTGGTTGAAGAAGTTGGCTAAAGTCTTCGAGCAGGAATTGAAGCCTCCAACTTGGCGAAGCTTTGTCAAGGTTGCCTCCATGTATGAGTTTAGTTGTTAGGCCTATAATGACTTGCGAATCTCCCTCTAGGATTATTTGATGGTAGCCTTTTCCTATGGCTGACTGGAGACTCCGGAGTAGTCCCGTTAACTCAGCTACGTTATTGGTAGTGTCTCCTAGAAATCCCGCTTCCAGCCCCAGAATTTTCCCATTGGGGTCTCTGAGCACGGCCCCAAATCCTGCTGAACCTAGATTTCCTTTGGAAGCGCCATCAAAGTTTACTTTGATGAAGCGCTCTGGCGGGGGGGTCCAGCTAGTTGGGCTTGTTGGTGAGTTCTGCGGAGGTTTTGCCCCCAATTGTTTGTTGAAGATAGGCTGCCAGTTTTGCAAAATGCCTTGTTCCGCAGGGCTGCATTGCAGATCTTCTTCTGTCCAAGATTTGCTTCTGATTGTTTCTTTGATGAGGGATCTTATTGTCTCCCAGGTTGCTGTTGGATGGGAAAGTTGGGAGCGAAAGATTCTTTTATTTCTTTCTTTCCAGATTTTCCAGAGGATAAATCCTGGTAGAAGCTGCCAAATTAGATTCAGTATGGGATTTTTATATTTGCTGTGATCCCAATTTTCTATAGTGTTGTTAATGCTGCTGCGATCTTGGTTGGATTTGCGCATGGCTTGCGCTCCCTGATCCCAAATTTGTTGACTGTAGTGGCACCCATTGAAGAGGTGCTCTTTGGTTTCCTCCTGTTGGCAGCATAAGGCACAAATAGATGGTCCTATGAAGCCTCTTTTTCGTAAGTTGTACCATGTTAAGGCTCTGTTGTGCACCACAAGCCATAAAAAGGTGGAGACTTTGGGCCAAAGTGTCGTGTTCCAGACTTTGCTCCATATGGGTTCTTTGCTATTTTCATGAGATTGTCCCTGCAGTAGATAGGCTTCCTTTATGCTGAAGGTGCCGACTGTTGAGTATCCCCATCTGAGGATGTCTGGTCCTTCTCTCGTGAGAATTTTCCTGCGTTTGGCTTGATTGTGCCAGCCCTGCAGGTTGAGAGTGTCTGGGACCTCGAGCTCGTGGTGGGAGAGTTTCCATTGTCGCCATTTCGTGTGCCTCGCTTGGGGTTTCCAAAGGTTTTTGACCTTCAGAGCATTGTTCCCAAGGGGGTCGTGTTGGAGGTCAGATAGTTCCTCCATGGCGTCCAGTGGTTTGAGTTGCTGCCATGAGTCTTGCCAAAACCGGGCGCTTGCTCCATCTCGTATTTCCCAAAGGGCGTGCTCCTGGATCAGTTTGCGATTCTGCCAAGCCGTGTTCCAAATATGCGAGCCCTGTAGTTTATTGTTGTGGCAAATCAGCTGGTCCTCTGGTGTGAAAGGTGCGTACTTGCATTTCCATAGCTGCGCCCAGGCTGTTGTTGGAAATTTGAGCCACCTCCACCATATTTTAGCCCCCATTACCTGATTGAGCTTTCCTGGATCCCTGAGTCCCAAACCTCCCTGATATTTTGTCTTGCAAAGCGTTTCCCAGCTGATTAGTGCCCATTTTTTGTTGGGCTGATGACCACTCCAGAGGAAATTTTATCATTCAATTTAAAACTCAAAGATAAATCTCATTATTTAAATCGAAGATATAATCACAACATTTGTATTTTGATGAAGCAAATGATAGATAGTATTTATAATATAAACCTCCTACACATCACAGATCATTTAATCTAAAGATATTAGACCTGCACATGTAATAGGATTAACAAAACATAAATAACAACATTATAAAAGAAAGGCTAAATCCAAATTGCATATATGTCATTCTATTAAGTTTTTGGGATTGTTATCGCCCAGTTTGTAGTTTAGGTCAAGTAGTTGAAGGGTAAGGGTGGCCAAGCCCAAGGGAGACGTCCCTGGCAATCTGGGGTTTTGAAAGGAAAAGGCTCAAAGGATTAAGGCTAGTTTCCCTTTCATAGATTACTGCCAAGAAGATAGTCAAATGAATAAAAACCACAGAAGAGGCACCTGCTTGCGAGATAAGACAATAATGATACTAGTACATGCAACAGTGGTTAATACTTCATTAATTAATGACTATCAATATTTAATGTACATGAGCATAAATAGCAGTAAATATTGACAAAGTCAATGTTTGCAATAATGACAATATTACTTGTTAATAAACACTAGAATAATATGAAAATAATCAATCCTTGAATCAATGCATCAAACATTATTAATTGCTCATATACAAAGGTAGCTGCGTCAACATTGCTAGAGATGACGTCAGCTTCTTCTAGGGTTAGTATGATAGACAAAAAGGTCAATGTTTTGCAATTTAACCAATGAAAATCACCAATATGTCAATTTCTATCACTGGATGACCAAGCCACGGTATTTTCTATCAACTAAGAGCTTAATAAAGGCATGACGTCATCATCAATTGCCAGGTTAGTAAACGTTAGGGTTAGTTAGGGTTTCAAATTTGAGAGTTTTGAAAGATTGTTTTTGCACAACAAGCTCAACGTTGGAGAGAAAAACCAGTGCCTTAGGGTATTATGGAGTCAAAAGTAAGGGCAAGGTCTTGGGAGGATCAAAATCTAAATACCAGAGAGTTAGGTTCTATGGTGCTGCAATGGCAGGGCCCTAGAATCAAAACCCTAAGGGAAGGAGGCTCATTCCGGTGTTGCTTAAGCAAGGCCTCATGCTCCTTCCTCTTTCTTTAAATATTCTTGACAAAACGGCTAGCTTTAGAACACAATTCTAAGGGAGAAAAGTGTTGTGGGAGCAAGGCTCTTCAAACCCTAGAAGGTTAAAACTCTAGGTGTAGAATCAACTAGGCCTAGGACGTCTCCTCTCTTCAACTTATATTCAAATGATAACTCAGAAAAAGGATGATTAGTGTAGCAACAACTAGGCTATATCCTTCTTAATCAATGGCTAAAACAAGTTTCTCTAGCATGGGGACATATAGCAAGGACCTACTTGTGTGCTTGCTACCTAGGGTTTCAATATTAAGCAATATAATAGCAATACAATAATAAATGTAAGAGATTTAACCTACAACCATTCATTGAAGAAGTTTTGCATGAAAAATTTACTTACAAATCATGAAGAATGCTCATCAAACCCTAGTTGCAAACCTTCCAATGAGAGAAACACCATAATATGCCAAGAAAATACTCCAAACAAGAGTTGTTCCTCACTTCCAAGAGTCAAAATACCAAGACAAAGACTAAAAGTAGATCTCTCACAAGAGAGTGAGTTATGTTATGTTTAAAATGAGGTCCAACGTCCTCTATTTATACCAATCTCTGACCTTTAATTTTAAAAATAGGTCATTAAAACAGCTGACAAGGCTGACTAATAATTTTACAGTATTTTTACATTAATCTGCTAAAAATGTCATAATATGAGCTAAAAGGGGGATGTCAAACCATTTTGAGGGAGACGTTGGCCCCTTTTGGGCAAACACAGCATCCAAAGACCAAAACATTGGCCCTTCTAGGGTTCCTCCAGGCTGCCACACATGCCAAATGATCCCAACACATTGCCACATGCTCCAGACAATGTCCAGCTCCCTCAGGTAACGTCCTGTCCATCAAAAGAAAACGTCCTATCTGCAGTGGGTGATTCCCCCTAGGTCGGGCTATGCCAAAGTGTCTTGGTGGAATGTCCTTCTGTCTTCTTATGCAAAGGCTCATCATAACATCGTCCTATCTCTGTCATCCCAGCAACCATCTGATGGGCTCTTCAACCCCATGGAGGTCCGAGCTAATCATATCCCCATGTGTACCAGTCCACTGGTACCTGTCCGTCGGGTATGGTCTTGCACATCAAAAACTACGCCCTCCATGGGCTCATCAGTCCTCGGGATCATAGCAATGTCAATCATAT
>JASDQU010263244.1:0-13792 GCA_032191745.1 Picea mariana | reverse complement strand
ATGTCTATCTGGGGGTGATAACTAGTACTAGGTGTCAACTATGTTCTGGATAACGTAAACAACTCCTACCAAAATGCACTAAGAAACCTTCCATCCCAGTCACTGACTATGTTCCTTGAAAGACCATGGAGTCCAAACACCTCCCTGAAGAATATATATGCTGCCTGATATGTGTTGTAATCTATAGGAATGGAAAATACATGTGCATATTTAGTGATTTTGTCTACTACCATGTAGATACAGTCCCTTCCCTGCACCTTCGACAATCTTGTGATGAATTCCATGGAAATGTTATCCCACTTTTTCTCTGGAGTAAAAAATGGTTGAAGCAGTCCTACAAAATGTGTGAACTTTGACTTGTTATGTTGGTAAGTCATGCACTCCCTCACATTGCAATGTACATCCCCCTTGATACCCTTCCATGATAATCTCTCCTTCACCTGCTTGTAGGTGTTCAGATACCCCTAGTGCCCTGTTATTGGTGCATCATGTCATTCCATCAAAATATTATCCTTGAGTGTGGACTCAGGGACAAGACAGATCTTGTATTTGTAGTATATGATTCCATCCACTACCTTGTACCGGTCATCATGAATACTTCCCTCCATCAACTCACAAGCAAAGGTATTGTTGGAGTATTCCACCAAGATAATGGAATTCCAGTCTGTTGATATCTCTGTCATGGAGAAGGATATAGTTTTTCTGGATAATGTGTCAACAACTATATTCTTCTTCCCTTTTACATATTCAATTTAAAAATAATATTCTTGCACCTTAGTTACCCATTTTTTCTGCCTCTCATTTAGGTCTCATTGCTCCAAGAAATATCTCAAGATTTTGGGGTCAATCCTAACCACAACGTGTCCTCCTACCAAGTATTGTCTAAATTTTTTCAATGCATGCATGATTTCCAAAATCTCCTTATCATAGATCGAATAGAGCTTCTTGGGATCCCTCGGTTTTATGCTCTCGAAAGCTATAGGGTGTCAGTTTTGCATCAATACTACTCATATCCCCTCACTGAATGTGTCACACTTTTGGACAAAAGGATGTGTGAAATATGGGAGTGATAATACTAGGAAAGTGGTCATCACCCTCTTCATTTTGTCTAATGCTACCTGTGTGTCCTCTGACCATCAGAATTCCCCCTTCTTGGCGAGGTTTTTCAATGGTACAACAAATTGTGAAAACACTTTCACAAAGTTCTTGTAATAGATACATATCCTGAAGAATACTCGCATATATGTGAGTCTCTTGGAGGTGGGATAGTCTAAGATGGTATGGATCTTCTCCTGATGCACCTTTACTCCCTTAACACCAATCACATGCTGCACGCAGATGATATCTACCAACCCAAACTCACACTTTACCTCCTTGGAAACAAGTGATTGCTCCTCCATAATGGTGAGAATCGCATCCACCTACTTCAGATGTTCCTCCCATGTTCTGTTGTAGATCAAAAGACCGTCAAAGAACACCAGTAAGAATTTCCTCAACTATTTTTTGAATATATGGTTCATTCATGACTGAAAGGTAGCTGGTGGTTTATTCAACCTAAAGGGAATGACTAGAAACTCATAGTGCCCATAGTGACACCTCAATGTTGTTTTATGGATATCCTCCTCTATGACTCAAATCTAGTGGTATCCTGATCATAGATCAACCTTTGATACGTGCATTGTCCCATGCATTGTTGGAGTTACTTCACACGCCTATGATTTATTTTTCCTAAGGTTTTTCCTTGTTTATTAGTCATTATCCATTCTCCTATAGTTTAGGAAGAATATTCTCTTCGGTTTGACTAGTTGAGTGGAGTCCAGATGCTGCATTGGTTTTGTCACCATGCAACATTGGGATCATCACCAGATAATGAGAATTATACTTGGTATCATCACCAAACTAGTGCATTACCCATGATTCAATGATCTCCTCCTCACTTCACTATGTTTCAGTTAGTTAACTAAAGACTCGTAGACTAGTTAACTCAACTAGGTGGCCGTTCACTCCCGTAACTTCCCGAGAGACTAGACTAGGTGGCAGTTTACTCGTGTAACTGTTGGTATGTGTCCAGATCACTTTAGAAAACCACTATGGCACATTGTCTTCTCATCCAATGCACATTGGTTGAGTTATACAAAGTATATCATGTGTAAATTATTCATTATTCATCATGGTTAATGAGAATTCTTCTGTTCTTTCTATCTTGCTTCTTCTTTCTCAATTTCTCTCTGTAAATGTGTGTGGTATTTTCTAAATAGATCTATTCTATGAAGGTTAAACAAATTTACATGGTATCATATTTGATGGACTACTAGTAAAAAGCTACACCAAAATATTTTTTTCAAGTACCAAAGATTGAAGACAACGAAAAAATGGAATTCCAAAAAGAATTCATTCTTACACCTTACAATTACTTTGCATGGAAGGAGAGAATAATCATGCATCTATAAAATAGACTATTTTATAGGTTAACCTTGAATAAATATATAGAACTGACATCAAACATAGAAAAATCCAAGTATCTAAATCGAATGGATGAAGCATTTAGAACAATTTGCAGTCTCATCTCTCCCAATCTCCTTTTTCACATATCTTCATGTAAAACCCCCAATGAATCCTGGAACACCTTGGAAGGGCTCTTTGGAAAATAGGATGAGATGAGGGGACACATGCTCGAGGTGGAATTTATCACATTGGATCCAAAACGATTCGAAAATCTCCAAGATTTATTTACAAAATTTAAGGATTTACTGTTGCAACTCAAAGTCTACAGGGTTGATAAATGTAAGAAGGAGAAACAAATGGTTCTCACCATTCTCTCCAAAATTGGTCCTGAATTCTCCATGTTCATATCCACACTCCATTTAATCAAATTCACCTCTGGAGCCACCTGGAACATGCCTTCTCTTGAGGAATTTATCGAATCCCTAACACAAGAGAAAACCAAGCTCATCACAATGGGAAAAATCAAATGCCCAAAGGTGCATGCACTTACTATGAAATATGTCAGCCATCAATATCAGAAATCTAAATATAAAGACAAAAGGAAATCTCATGCAAATCCAAAAAAGGAAGGGTACTCAAAACCCATCACCGATGCCTTTGGATCCAAAGGTGGAAAGGGGAGAAAAGGGGAGAAATGCACATACTTCCATAAAGGATTCCATCCAAAATTCTCATGCATGAAAAACAAAATAGATATAATGACTCAAATACTTCAGCAAAACAACCTTGGATATCACATCCCTCAAGGTTCCAAGAAGAAGAAGCCAAAAGATCAGAGTCCCAAGAAAGGCAATTCTAACCATGCCTTGATTTCCATCAACTCCTCTCTTGATGCTTGGATCGTAGATTCAGGAGCATAACATTACATGGCTGCCACAAAATCAGTCTATTCTTCATTGGATGCATGCAAAGGTCCTCCTATTCTGATGGGGGACAACTCTCCATTCGAGGTCACTGACAAAGGAAGGATTTAACTCACCAACGAAAGCTTCGAGAATGTGTTTCACGTTCCCAAAATTTTTGTCAATCTTCTCTTTGTGTATCAGATGCTAAATTCTGGCACCGAAAAGAAAGTTATATTCAAACCTAATGCAGTGGACATATATGACATGAAAACCAATTCCAGGGTTGTTACTAGGGAGGTAAATCATCAATCTAGATTGTATACATTTTCTGAATTTATTGAACTAGATTCTTCTTTACTGCTTACCCATGTTGATGAAAGTAGTAGGAAATGGCACGAAAGGTTCAGGAATTTGAATTTCAGATATATGAAACAAATTAGCAAGAAAATATTTGTTGATGGTCTTCCAGACATCCATTTCTCCAAAGGAATCTGTGAGGGATGTGTTCTTGGAAAGCACCCTTAAGAGAAATTCGACAAAGGAAAGACTCAAAGATCTTCCTCTCCTTTAGATCTGATTGATAATGACCTCATGGGAAATTTTCCACATCCATCAATAAGAAAAGTGAGGTATGTTCTCATTTTTTTTAATGATTTCTCACATTTCACATGGTTTTACTTTCTTGGGAAAAAATCGAAGGTCTTTCAACACCTCAAATATTTCAAATCCCTAGTTGAAACACAGTCAGGAAAGAAAATCAAAGTCCTCCAAACTAATAACAGGGGGGAGTATGTCAATCATGAGATCCAAAATATTTTTCATGAGGCAGGGATTCAGTTGCAACACATAGTTCAGTATACTCTGCAACAACACAGAGTTGTTGAGTGGAAAAACATATCTCTTAAAGAGATGGCATCTTGCATGCTACATGTGAAGTCACTACCACAAATAATATGGGCTGAAGAACTTAATTGTGCAACCTACATCCAAAATATATATCCTCATATATATGTCAAGGATAAGACACCCTACGAGGTTTGGAGCGACCTCAAAATGAAAGTGACCCACTTTCGTATTTTTAGTTCACGTGAATGGGTCCATATTCCCTCTGAAAAGAGGAAGGCACTTGATCCACAGAGCAGAGAGTGTATCTTTGTTAGATACCATGAATGTGTGAAGGGATACATACTTATTGATCTTTCCTTAGATCAACTCATCATTGAGCGAAGTGTCCAATTCGAGGAACGTTTCTCGCATGTACCTTAGTAGCTGCATGTAGACACCTTCATTCTTCCACCTGTCCAAGATGATGAGAAAGCACATGTCGAATCTTCTTCAAATGATATTTTTGATTCATAGGATTCATATGATCTAGATACAGATCCAGTACAGTCATATGCATATTCAATGCATCCAGATGTAGATGTAGAGCCAGAGAAGAGGCCTAAGTGGGCCCAGACTACTCTTCAGGATGTGAGGGATCTTGTTGGTGATCCAACGGATACTAGGAGGACTTGATCTAATTTCAAGGAGCCTCCTATTGCACTCACTTCCACTGAACCATTTCCCTCCAGGAATATTTTCTTGGTTCAGTCTTCAGATCCACAGTCTTATGACAAGGATTCTAGAAACACCTTTTGGGAATCCTCCATGCAGGAGGTGCGTAACTCCCTCCTTGAGAACTAGACTTGGGATCTGGTTCCCCTTCCTTCTGGAAGAAAAATTTTCAAGTGAAGATGGGTCTACCGCACCAAGAGTGCAGTGGATGGACATATTAACAGATACAAATCTAGGATTATTGCCAAAGGCTTTCAACAGGTGCATGGCATTAACTATGATGAGACCTTCACTCCAGTAGCGAAGATGGATTCCATACATTTTACACTTTTCATTGTGATAGACAAGGGATGGGAAGTCCATCATATGGACGTGAATAATGCATTTCTTCATGATGATATCTCTAAGGATATCTATATGGAGCATCCACAAGTATTTATGCATGATTCCTCTTTGGTATGTTGACTGAAGAAATCTCTTTATGGCCTCAATGAGGTTCTGAGGGCATGCTATGCCAAGATGGACTCCTACCTATTTTCACAGAACTTTGTACTTTCTAAATCATACCCGAATGTCTACATCCTCAGGACGGTTGATTCTTCTACTCTTAGTTTTGTATGTTGATGATTTTATGATCATTGGTTGCTCGACTTCATTGATTGTTGCAGTGAATAGGATTCTACATGACAAGTTTCTGATGAAAGACATGGGTCCTCTACACTTCTTCCTTGGACTCGATATTAGTCATGATGCACCAGGCTAAGTATGCACGAGATCTCCTTGAGATATTTCACATGAAAGACTGCAAGTCTACTCTGACTCCTTTCCTATCAGGAGTCAAACTTGAGGATGGAGGGGAAACTCCATTGGTTGACAACAAATTGTACATACAGCTAGTGAGGAGCTTGTTGTATTTCATACACACCATACCATACCTATCCTATGCAGTTGGCGCATTTTATAGGTTCATGTAGGAGCTGCATGAGCTACATTGGAAGGCTGCAAAGTGTATCCTTTGATATGTACATGGGACCATCACCTTTGGGATTAATTATGCAATAAACTCTACAATATATCTCATCAGGTTCACTGATTCTAATTGGGCTAGCGATAGCACTGATCGCAAGTCCACATCTGGTTAGTCACTCAGTCTTGGTTCTAGGCCTATTTGTTGGTCAAGCAAGAAGCAAGATTCCATTTGCTTATCTTTAGTTGAGGTAGAGTACAAAGGGGTAGTTAACATAACCATTCGGTCTATATGGCTACAACATTTTCTCACTAAGTTGGGGATCATCAACCTACAGTTCTTTTCTTCAGTAGAACAAATGGCATACATCTTCGCCAATACCTTCACCAAGAAGAAGTTTCATTCTCTACGAAGTCATCTTGGAGTGAAGGACATAGTTTCCTAGAAACTATAGTTCCTTTTTTTACATACATTGTTCCTTGAGGGGGGATTTTTGCTATGATGTTTTCCCTCTTTCCTCACTTTATTTTAGTGTATCTTTTGTATTTGGGTACCTAACATGGCCTCATTGTCGGGACCCATTCTTTATTTTCACCATAGCGATCTTCATGGGGGGTGTTGGAGTTACTTCACACACACCTAGGATTTATTTTTCCTAAGTTTTTTCCTTTTTTATTAGTCATTATCCAGTATCTTCTATTTTAGGAAGAATATTCCTCTAGGGAGAATATCCTCTTTAGTTTTCACTTCAGGTTGACTAGTTGAGTGGAGTCTAGATGTTGCATTGGTTTTGTCACCAAGCAACATTGGGATAATCACCAAATAATGTGCATTAGCCTTGGTATCATCACCAAACTAGTGCATTACCCATGATTCCTTGATCTCCTCCTCACTTCACTATATTTCAGTGAGTTAAATGAAGATTGGTAGACTAGTTAACTCATCTAAGTGGCAATTCACTCTTGTAACTTCCTAAGAGACTAGACTAGGTGGCAGTTTACTCCCATAACTGCTAGTGTTTGTCCAGATCACTCTAGACCACCACTATGGAACATTGTATTCTCCTCCAGTGTGCATTGGTTGAGTTATACAAAGTATATCATGTGTAAATTAATCATTATTCATCACGGTTAATGAGAATTCTTCCATTCTTTTTCTCTTTCTTCTTCTTTCTCAATTTATCTCTACAAATGTCTGTGGCATTTTCTAGATAGATCTATTTTGTACAGGTTCAACACATTTACATGCATCTCATCGATCAGGTCATCAATATTGGGTATTGATTTTTATGGTCTTGTTGTTTAGTTCCCTGTAGTCTATGCACATCCTCATAGTGCCATATTTCTACTTCACCAGTACAACTGACGAAGCGAAAGGACTATAGATAGGCATAATATGTCCCATATCTACCGAATACTTTATGGCCTTCTATATTTTTTCCTTGAATCTCTTTGGATGGTTTTAGGGGGTGGTGATCATGGACTTCAACCCCTCTTCTAGCTCAATGACATGCTCAAATACTTTATCAGGTGGTCTCCCTATTGGAAATGGCTTTAACACTCTTTCATGCTTTCCAAGTAATTTCTGGATATTCACAAGGTAATGTTGGCAATCCTATCATGGCTTCTCCATGGTTATCATTCACTCTGTTGCGCAAACCATATCCCCATTTCTAAAAAGGGCCTCCATGCAATGGTTAGACATTATCATGGGGGCACCTGTCGACATACCTCTTAGGATGACTCATTGTCCACCCTTGTCCTAGAACTCCATCCTCATGTATCTATAGTTCATGCAAATGTATCCCAATGAGTACAACCACTGAACTCCTAACACCACATGAGTACCAACTAAATCCATGACATAAAATTCACCGGTCAAGGTATAGTTTCCCAATGTTACTTTCAATCTCCTGATCCTCTGAGTACATGTCATGTTGTACCCATCCTCTAATACCGCATTGAATCCCTCCAAATCCTCTACAAGGATTTTTCTCATGGTGACAAGTACACCATCAACAGAGTTGTGGGTGTCTCCACCATCAACCAATGTTGTAACCCTCTACCCCTATGCAATACCTCTAACCCTGAAGGTGTACTATTTAGGGACTCCTAAAAGTGTGGAAATGGTCACTACCTTGGGGTTATCCTGTAATGGTTCCTATTATGTAGCATGCGATGGCTCACTGGTGTCATGTCCAATACCCTCATCATCAGTGTCATCCTACTCATTGAAAAATAGCTCAATATAATGGACTTTACCTTTTCCCATACATCGATGACCTGGTTCCCACGACTCCTTGCAACTATAGAAAATATTCTTCCTCTGTATTTCTCTATAAGTCTTTTCATCCACCCTATCCTTCCCTTTCAATGGCTTCTGGGAAAACTTTGTCTCCTTACCCCCTTGATGGTTGAAGGGTTTTGTTGGTACCTTCTTAGATATTACATCCGTCATGTACTAGGTTTTCATGATGGACTCCTGCAATGTGGTTGGCCTAAAGGCCTTCATCCATCCTCTTAGGGGTTCAACTAGACCCTCTGTGAATAGCATCACCAACCTTTTTTGAGAAATATTTGTCACCATAAATGCCATCCTCTAAAAATATAGGATGTATGCTTCTAGTGTGCCTATTTGTCTCAACTGTGACAACTCCATGAAGTGTATCTCAAGGTCCTTCTTTTTGAACCTGTACATCAAAATATGAGTGAAGTCCACATATGAAGTGATGTTGGAGTGCCCTAATGTCACCAACCCATGATACCACCATTCACAATCTTATCCTTCCAAGTGAAGGATGGCATACTTAATTTCTTCTACTTATCTCATTGGGTTAAGTTGGAGGTAAGTGTCCAACTTATATACCCATGCTCTGGCCATTCTCTTGGAAGACCCATCGAAGGGTGGGATATTCAACCCGCTCACCTTTCACATGAGGTCAAAGTTTTATTGGCTCTATGCTCCTCTGATCCACTCCCTAGGTCTGTGTTTATTCTTGAGGTCGTAGAAGTCATTATAGGAAAATTTCTTACAAATATTTTCATCTATCATTTCATACTCCCTATATGAGGTGTTAATATCAAGTCCCCAATCTGGTTCCTCTTATCCTCATGTAGGCTACCTTGTCAACAACTGTGGTATAAGGGCCTAGGGATCCTTAGGCTCCCACTCTTAGATGGGGTATGGTTATTGCTACTCTCCATGTGTATCATGTCACCCCAATGGGATCCATTGGGTTCATCTTGACTTGCACCACTCGTATTCCCACATTGGCCCACCAGTTGTGTGAGCACCTCAAGGGTTTGTTGTTGGAACTTTCCTATCTCTACATATCTTTAGGATGCCTCATTTTTTCCGTTGACCATATATTTTAATATTTGGAGCATAGTCCCTTTAAGTTTATCTCCCATGTTTCCCTCTAACTCTGAATCTATTTGGTTTTCTCTTGTATCTATTTTTGATACTCTTGAGAGGACTTTCCTCCATTATTCTTTCTCTTAGGAATCAATGTAGTCATAGGCTAGCAAAACTTGGCTCTGATACCATTGTAATGTCCCAAACTAGGCTAGGTGGGAAAATTATGTTTTATGTCCCAAAATTGTTATTTATTCTTATGTAAATGTGCCAAACAATTGTATAATGTTTTTTTTAACTTATTGCAAACAATTTGATCCAATAGGAATATTGTCAAACATATTTCATGCATCCATTACACAAAAAATATAGTGGATAAGCATGGAATATTATTATGGATGGAAACTCCCAAAATAAAAACAATGATATCTAATGGCTGAAACAATAGTTGCATAATACTCCTAAGCACACTAATCTAATGGCTTCTTGGAAGTTTCACAATCTACTATAAAAACAATACAATAAAAATTGGAACGATGCCAATATTTGATGTCCATTGATCCAAGGCTCTCCAAGCCCTACACTACTCTTCTCCATTAATGTCCACTCTGCAAGAGACCCTAAAATCTCTCCTGAAACCCTCACAAACTTGATCTAATGAAATACTACAATCCCTGATTCAAAAAGGTCCTCATGGGATGATTGCGGGACGTCTAGCAAGGCCTCGTGGGACAACCCATGTTCAACCTGCAACAATGTTTCCTTCCATAGTTACATGAAACCCTCCTGGAACCTACATATATGATGATTGGCCTCCTGTGGAAAATTTTTGTAAATACCTTGTGCAAGACGATATGCCTCCAAACTCTCTCCATGATCAAACCAAACACCACAATGAACTCAAATGAGGACTCTAGATTAATCCTCCTTTTTGTCTATCTAGGGTGTATATTGCACCACCAAAGTTAAACTGAGATGGAAGGCTTTTTCTAAACTCTAATGAAACAATGGATCCAAAATAACTCCAAAATGAGAGATAAAATCATAATTGTAAATAGAAGGGTTACCCCTCTATTTATCCTTCCTTCGGACCTTCTATATATTTCCCCCTTTTTGACCAAATCAAACTTTCACTTTATTTTCCCTCCAATTCCATTTAAATACAATTATTATTTTATTCAATGTCACTTTTAGGATTTTTCATTCTTTTAACCTATTGACACCAAACAAACCTCTTTGACTCCCTTTTACCTTGTTGACTATAGCCTACGGGAGTTGTATAGGCTATTGAACATCCTCCTTCATGATCAATTTTAAGGGGACATTACAAGGACCTCACTCTTACATGAGAAATGTTGTTTCAGGTCAATACTAAAATGATTATTGAAATTGGTCCTCCTGATGTTAAAACTAATGAGAATACCATGTAAATCCTTTACCTTTCAACTTCCATGGGATCAAAAATGTCGAAAAATTATCTATTTTGTATGCCTCATGTATTTTTGGTATCAACATCGATGGAGCCTTCATTCACTAGTCTTCAGTATACCTCAGTAGATATTGCATATGTGAAACATACCTCTCGTTCCCATGGCATTGATATTGAGTTAAATTCATGATCTTCTACCACATCATCTAGTAGTGTAGGTTCTCACATTCATGTCTTTCATTCTAATCAATACATATTAGAGTCCCTTACCACTATATATTACTCTTGGGACAATATGAATCATAGTTCCTACTTTTTACCACAACAACCCAGTCCCTTCGACTAGTATGCTATTTATTGAAATATTTTTTGGCCGAGTATGTTTTCACCATATCCACAGATGATCCTTGTTATGGTTCCATTATAACCTATTTTTGAACTCATAAGTTGAGTCTCGTTGATTCATATGTAACATAAAATAGATTGGAAGTCCACCTTACCCTTTCCAGAATTTCATCCATAGTGCATATGTGTATGTCCATCATTTTGGGCATGCCCCTAGCATGCTACATATACACTTAATAAGGGGCATCACATTTACCTACCTATACCTGATCACTTTTCCCCTATCATCATTTGATTTTTTTGGGGGGGTGATCTCATTGTTAATCCCTAGACAAAGCCCCATGTTATGTATAAAACCTCTTATTAAGCTCCATATATTGAATTATTACATTTCTATTGTTAGATTTGTATGTAGGATAGAACCCTTCATTGCTCCCTTTGATTATAATTGTGCCCTTGTATCCTATATATACCAACAAAACCTAGTTTTAGGAGCATCTTATCTCATCTTGTACGTTGAATATATTATATAAGGAGGTTTCTCCCTCGAAGTTGAATGTTATTCATTTAATTTTTATCATTCTCAAGGAATTGGTTCTGTTGGCATAAGGGCAGACCCAGGGTTCAATGCTTCAATAATGCACCAACAAAACCCTAACTACCGACCCTTTTGGCAACACCTGCGAAGCAGATGAAGTCTCACCCGAGATAGAGGCAGGGATGGTTGGAGGAATCAAGTGTCTACAACCTAGATGGGACATAGATCTGTGATTACAACACTTAACAGAGAACTTAGCAATTAACATTCATTAATATTCACTTCGCAGGGGAAAACCCTAATTACAGAACATCACAATATTCACAAGATCTAATACATCCAAGCAATTAACATATAGAAATAGATCATATCTAGCATTCATTCCCATTAGTAAGCACTAAAATACTATTATATCAAGTGCATCTAACATATATCACTGCACTAAGCATAAATCACATCAATAGCATAGCAACCATAATGCACAAAGAAACCACAACACAGGATATACATGGTTCACCCCAGTTTGGGGCTACATCCACCAACTCTTCTCTTATTTATTGTCTTATGTCAATTGTCTATAAACACAGAGCCACAAGAACCCACTCTGCATAGGACAGGAGATCTGTGCGCACCTCACGAGACTCTCCTTCCTCGAGCTAGGTTGCAGCACAAAGCCTCTTTACGGTCAGTTGCACTTATCTCTACAATTTCTCATGCACACAGTATGCACAAAGCTAACTCAATCACATAGATCCAACTACTTACATCACTTGCACTCAACAAAATATAGCACTTAGCACCACTTCTCTTCTAGATCTAGTACATTTCTTACATCGTGTAGATATCTATTTATACATTACAAAAGGGGCCAAGGCATGGGTAAACCCATGGGCCGACATCCCATACCCATTACATAAACCATAAACACAAAAATTCCCTAATAAGGGGTCGAGATCCCATGATTCTGAGGACAGGATAGGGTGTGTTTCCATTAATTTTTAGATTATAAGTTATAAAATTCTTTTGGATCCGTTTAATCTTTCTACGTGATTCTCTAGAGATACTGAAACCCCAAAACTTCACATCCATATAATATAACCAAAGTGACGAGTGTGAAAGAGGAGTTTTTTTAATCCCAAAGCCAAAGGTATATTGATTTGCAATTGTTTTCAATCCCATAATAATATTTCACTCTCCATTTATCCTTTTCTCAATACTATAGTTCCAATTGGGTTTGTGGTGAATATCGATTCCAAGATATTTGTATGAAGACACTTCCTCCAAGATATTGTTCTCATATAAAAAAGTATCTTGGGTGATCATTTTGGATTTAATTATCATAACCTTGGTTTTGTTAGGGTTCATAGTCATGCCCATACTAGAGTAGAATTACTTGAGGAATATTAGTTTCTTACCTAGGTCATAGGGACTCTTCTTTATAAGAAATATATCGTCGGCATAAAGAAGAAGGACGATGAATCTACTAGTGAGAGTTGGGCCAACACAACCTGCATCCTCTAAACAATCTTCTAACTTATCAATATAGATGTTGAAAAGCGTAGGGGAAAGGGGACAACCTTGCTTGAATCCTACATTAAAATTAATTTCTTCCAACCAACGCTCAATATTTCTAACCTTGGAAATAAATTTCCCATATATCCTTACAACAACTCTTAACTAGAAAGGGACTTTAATCTCTTCTAACCTATTCTAGAGGTTAGTCATGGGCATCATGTCAAAATATTTTCTAAAATAAATGAAACAACAAAGGAGATCAGTTTTATCATTATGACACTCCTCTGCAATGATCCTAAATGTAACAAGGTTTTCCATAGTTGAATGATAGTCTCTAAACCCAACGTGGCCTTTATCTCTTTTTCCATTGCTTTCTATCCATGTATTGATCTTGTATTGATCTTCATTTCCAAAATACTTCCATATAGAGATTTAAAGATGATCTTCATTCAACATTGTTCTATACAATATGAGATTTAAAGAATTATTTAAGTCTTTTCAGAAAATATTGACTTTTTGTTTGTAAAAAAGAAAGTACCTTTGATTATCACAATGATCTTCAATGGAGATTTTTTTCATGACAAAGTTTAAAGTTAGGTTTAAAGGTATTTCATCTAAAACATTAAAGTTTACTATTTGGTTGTATATGATGATATTTGATATTACATATCAATGTCACTACTATCCATCCCATGGAAACTAGAGAGAGAGAGAGAGAGAGAGAGAGAGAGAGAGAG
>JASDQU010263243.1:4622-15496 GCA_032191745.1 Picea mariana | reverse complement strand
GAGAGCAAAGGTTCAACTACTTAGCCTCCTCGACGCATTCTATGCGGAGGTATTCAACTGCACTCGATGCAGGAATCTCCTGGCCTAAGCAGAGAAACAATTGAAACTCATTCTCTCAGGTTTCGAACCTGATACGCAATCACATATGCAGCATATACCAGATAAGCATAAAAAGAAGCAAGTATGCAAAAGCATAATATCAACAACACAAAGAGACTAAACACGTCCATGGAATTGAATCAAAGCTCTTCCTATTAATTCAATAGCTGTACATGGAGGTTCTTCACAAGCTCTCTGTTCTGCTCTCTCTCGCTCCTGTCTGAATGAGAAAAAAATTATTTTACAATGATACAAGCGAGGGTGTCTATACTCTGTTTTCCCTCTCAAAAGGTAAACTGTCTAATCTACAGTAATTTTCTATCTACTAGCATTAAAAACCTTAAATGCCTTTCTATCCAAAACATAATACAAAGGCGCTCGCTTTGAATGTTCTCCTTCAAACGGCGGCGCAACGATCTTTCCCAAGTGATTCAAAATTTGCATGTGCTGGCACTGTCCAGCTGTATATTCGTCCCTCCACGCGCTGGCTCGCTTGGTAGTTGAGCGATGCTCCTGCATCAGATGCTCTATCATAAAAGAGTACGTGTTTTTTTTTTTTGAAGTTTCAATTTGTTTAAGTATTCGTCACTCATTCTTATCTGACATGATGAGTGATGGATTTGCTTGTGAATGATTACTCTTGGATGTGAAAATGAATCCACTATAAAGTCTAAAAGCCATGCTCTCCGATCACTATCAAATTGACAGATCTCACGATCCTTCTTTCCCTTGGTGTTAATTTCTTCCACTAGAATATCTCTTGCTTTTGCAGCAATTAAACTTGGATTTTCTAATTCCCATTGGAACAACTTTACTGCGTGCCAACCGAAATTTCTAGCAAATGAATTTGGGTAAAAATTTCCATACTCTTCCCAACACGTATCTGTTTTTGAATGACACACTATAGCATTTATTCTAGAGAGTAAACATATTTTTCCATGAGTCTAGAGTTTTCATTATGTTATTGATCCTTGCAAATGCCGCTTGCCAAACCTGTTTCAAAATAGAACAATCAAAGAAAATATGATGGGTTGTTTCAACTTCTGCCAAGCATAATGTACAACAGGAGAGTCCATGTATTCCCCTCTTCTAAAGGTTCTCCACTATCAGAAGCTTCCCATGAATTGTTACCCACCAAAATATTATTATTTTTGGTAATCCATCATTATACCATATATATTTTCATAAATTGGAATGCTAAGGAAGAGGTAGATATTGAATTTGGTCTTGATAACCAACTTTGACAGAATTGAACTTGTGACTTTGAAAGTTAAATCAAAGCCTTAAAGGCGATGCACTAACCAACTAAGCCAACACCTCATAGAGTATTTTGAATTACCCCACTCTATTTGATCATAGACAAAAATATCAAAGGGAGAACAACCTTTAAGCAAGACAATCAGGGCGGAAACCAAAGGGGTTAAATGAGTAGCTGATGACTTGAGGGACACACCTAACCAATGACCCACTTTAGCTTCCCAAGATGACATATTGAAAAGGGTGTTTAATCCTTGACTATCCATCTAATGTTTCAAAATAAGTGACTCACTCTTATGCTCCAAAGCTAGGTTCCCCATAACATAATCCTTCCATGTGTTGATCGATTTTGCATTGCTTGGAAACCATGTTAGTTTGGATTGGATTATAGAAACTAAAGCTTTGATTAGCTTCCAAACATGGGCGGAAACCAAATGGGTTAAATGAGTAGCTGATGACTCGAGGGACACACCCAACCAATGACCCACTTTAGCTTCCCAAGATGAAATATTTCAAAGGGTGTTTAATCCTTGACTATCCATCTAGTGTTTCAAACTAAGTGACTCACTCTTATGCTCCAAAGCCAGGTTCCCCATAACACAATCCTTCCATGTGTTGATCGATTTTCCATTGCTTGGAAACCATGTTAGTTTGGATTGGATTATAGAAACTAAAGCTTTGATTAGCTTCCAAACATGGGATCATATTTAATTTTCCAATGGATCATCTATATATCTCTTGTGATTCCATTGGAAGTATTTTTTACGGATAATTTTCTCCCACCATTACAACTTACTAGTGATTAATATCCAAATTAAATTTGCTTTTGTTACCCCCTTACACCTAGGGGTAACTAGAGGAATTTTTTTCTTCATGATCCACATTACAAAAAATAGTTCCAATGATGACATTCCAGATTCTTCACAGAAAATTTCCTACATATGCCTTCCATTTTATGTTCAACTCACTCATATCAAACGATATGGTTCTTGACACACACGAGGTACCTTGTTTTGACACTTCATATCAAGTGATAATGTTCAATGTTTTTGACATGAAAATAGTGATCATGAGTTGAATTGGATTATGGATCACGATGCTTTGAATTTAAACTTTTTTCAATGTTTCACCTTGGTGGTCATCATCATCTCCTAATCAAGTGCTGTCACTTTTGGGAAAATCTGTACGATTGATGGTCCTTGATAGGGGTAACATGTCCATATCATAGTCCATACATAACACACTTATATCCCCTCTCTGATTTCCTATCTTTTGGATTGGTTGTCATATGTCACCTATAAAAGTTCATGCCTCATAATTCCCATGAGAAGAAGGAGCTAGAATGCTCAAGGTTGATGCAACTTGATATAAAAAAATGATATAAAAAGAGAAAATGCCAAAATTCAAAATGAAAATAAAAGAAACAAGAAATAAAAGAAAAGTCTAAAAACCAAGAAAGAAAGAGAAGCATGAGCTCTACCCCCTCACTAAGATGCCACCACCCCAAGTCCTATGCAAAGAATGCATACCTAATAAAAGGATAAGCAAATGAAAATCAACATCCAAAAAAGTTTGAATTGATAAAGAAAAAGGTAAATAGGGGTTTAGAAAGAAACAATGCCAAGGAAAGGGTAACTCATTGCCTAAGCACTCCCTCATACAAAGGTGCTCATGAGGATGAATATCATACGTAACCTTTCATGACTATGCCACCAACCATGAAGTAAACCCCAAACCATACCGTATTCCATTGCACATGCTCCTTGATGGGTTTCTTAGGACATACTTCTTATCCTGGGTACATGCACACCAAATAGGGTGTAAAAATGATCCTCCCATACATAAACTTGGAAAATTGTATAATTTTGTAAGATAGTGCGAAGATTGAAGAGGATACTTAACATGATCTATCTAGTGGATTTTTCATTGACATGACTCACTTTATATGTTGTGTTTAACTTGTGTACATGTCTCCATTTTTGATGGTGCATTGGACTACACGAGCCCCTCCTTGGACGTTGGATTGCGCATGACCATATATTTGATTGGCACCTTGGTCCTTTGAAGGGATTTGAGGGCTATCAACACACTTGATGGAGGCCATCCCTGCCACTTGAGAGAGGTCGTTCCACATCCTTGGGAGGACGTTGCACCTTTTGATGAAATAACTCCCTTGATGTAGCACCTATGGGTATTATGTGACCCTTTGATGATGGTACATTTCACCTTTGATGATGATTTGACACCTATTGATGGGAGATTGGACCTTTTGAGAGGATGTTGGACCTTTTTATGATGATATGGAACCTTTTGATGAGACATCACACCTCTTTGGGGATGATACACCACTTGGAGATGAAATGTTGCACCTCTTGAAGGAAACTTTTCACTTTTTGAGCCCCTACACATCATTTTGGAGTGAGCCATCCACCTTATGAGGCCACATGTTCCACATGTGTGAGATTGAGCACACATTTATGATGAATGATTTGATATCTAAGCTACTTTAATTCATCTTGGAGGAATTGTGGGTGTCTTAGTGACTTATCGACTCTTGTATCATGCATATTTTATGTCCTTTTCCTTATCTCTAGAGTTTGTGAGAGATAAAGGCATTATTTTATGTTTTTATGGATTCTAATGGATGAGAAGGGTGCTTGATCTCTAATATAAATTAGAGAAGCAATTCTTACTTGTAAATCATTGCTACTTGTGGAGATTTATTAGTACTTGTGTACTACTACTTTCTCTCTTATATGAATCACTATGGATGGCTAGTTAGAGCGACTTTTTGGCGAAGATGTCTTGCAGATTATTTGCTACTTCATGGATGTTCATTGCAAGGGTTTTGATGGATTTAATATTTCTTGAGTAAGTGGTCTCTTTTTGTCTTGTGGTTTTGTTTACAAATGATTATAAGTGTAATGTTGCTTCTCTAGTGATGGTTGTGCATTGAAGACCTAGTGATATACTAGGAGGATATTCTAGGTTTAGTAGTGAACAACCCTATATATCACCCTAGATCCACTCACATCTCTTCAAAGGAGTCCTTAATTGACCCCATATTCCAAAAAATATAGTAGGAACTAGTCATTCTCCCAATAGTCAATCACAAAATTCTAAATTTCAACTATTTTTTTTGTTTTATGGTTAGATTAGGGTTTTATTACAACAATATATTCATTTTCAGCCATAAAATACTAGTACATTTTGACTTTCATGCATATTGTTGACTTAATAATCATCTATAAACCCTAAATTGCATTGCTGATTTGTTATTTCACCCTTTTAGGGCTTAATGTATAGGGTTTTAGGGATATTATATACATCTTTATTTTCATATTTTCTTAGTTAGTAAAACCCTAGTTTAATTCATTGTTTAACCCTCTTTCTTCATTGGTCTATTACTTGTTCAAGGTATAATTTTGTTGTTGTTGTTATAACTTGTATTTCTACTCTAAGTTACTAACTTATTTCAAGTTTTGGAACAACCAATAGATTTTTCTTCTGTTGTAGTGTTTGGGGATCCTATTGAGCCTAAAATTGACTTGGTAAAACTTCTAAATTGACTTGGATCCTCATACATTCAAATCTATAAATTGCATTAAGTTACCATATTATCCTCACTTTATTTATCTTATTCCTTTGATGGTATATTTAACAGCTACACGGGAGGCCTTAGACTTGATTGTGTCTCACCCAGGGATTATTAGAGGCTATTAGGGAAGCCTTCCTTGTGTTGGATTTGTTCCTTTACCAAAGAGAGGGAAGTTGTTTCCTAGGTGATAGTGGTTACATCTTCTGATGTTCCATTAGTCTTGGTGCATTGTGAAGGATTTGCACTAAGGTGCTAGATTGTGTGGTAACAACTCCCAAATCCATAATAATGATTGTTTGATCCTTTCTTCCTAGCTCACCTTTGTCTTTGGGAGCTCTCATTGTATTCTGGTTGACCAGTTGGAACATTTTATTGTTTGATTCCCCCCCTCCCATAAGAATTTGCAAATTTCTTGAGACACTTGTTGCATCATTCCAACTAGAGCTAACATAGAAAAAAATTAGAATATCGAGAGAGATATTAACACTGATTTAACGAGAACTACTGTATTTTCTTGGTTTAACTATGTGGATCCCCACTGTTGAAATTTGGACTTGATATTGTTGATTATACTTTGTTAGGACTGCACTATGGGATTTTGTTGTGATAAATCTTACCTTGCGGACAGACTAAGCTCCCCTTTGGAACAAGAATCCTATATTTGGTCCAAAGAAGGAAGAAAAAAAGTGGTTACTACTTTTCCTATAGATCTAACTGAATTAATCAAGCAAGAGAGAGAAGAAGAATGTAGTGCAACTTGTTGCGATGTTCGTCCTTGCTGCTCCAATCCCGACGCGTGGTCTCCAAGCTCCTCAATGTAACTGAAATCATGTAAAGACTAGAAAAGGGACTCTTCCTCCTACTCTATATGATTATATAAAGAATATCTATCTATGAAGACTAAAATGACAATAGACAAGCAAATGTAGAACACATGAACTTGAAGGGAATATGCCAAGTTGATATTAATTGGAAAGCCAAAAAGAGGCACTTTCAAAGAATGCTTGACAATGCATCGCTTCTCCAAGATATCCTCGTCCAACCATTTCATGAATATTGAAATCAAAATGTATATGATTCCTCCAGAATCAAAGGTTTGATACCTCTATTGTTCCCCCATTCACCTTGGAAATACCCTCAATATATAGGCTTGAGAACCATGAGAAAATGAAGGATATGGTTGAGGATATGGATTCTGAAGGTTGGGATATGATCCTAAGATGAATCCATAGCATATGGATTGAACACAACCAACCTCAACCCAAGAGATCTGGCCCGTAGAATAAGCTGGAGGATCCCCCTTTTCCCTCTAATAAGATTGGCACTCCCCCAAAGTTGAACACATGGCACCATTCTATAAAGTGGCACTCCTCTATCATGGCAAGGAGGCACCATTCTATAAAGTTGTTCTCCCCAAAAATGTCCAGGGGGCACCATTCCATGAATTTTTTCTCCCCCATCATGTCCAGGAGGCGCCACCCTTCATAAATGCCCAAAGAATGGTCTATTTTTCCAAGAAAAAGGTGTGTTTTGACCTTGAAATGATGGGTTTCTTCCTCCAATATGACTTAGGGGTCATGGAAACGGTCTTTCATGGTGTCAAGGGGTTGAGACACTCAAAAAAGTGAATGTGACACTTGGTAAGATGCATATGACACTTTCAACAGTGCATGCAACACTTAACAAGGTGCATACGTCACTTTGTGACACTTCCGACACTTAGGGTGCAAAATTCAAGTGTGACATTTTGATGTGTAACAAATTGTTGAGAGAGATCAACATCCCAAAATATTTGAAGGAGGTCTAGGACTCTTTCTACGGATATAATTTTGGAAATCACATGAAGCGGTTGAGGACTGATATTCCATCCATAAATCTAAATTTTACCATTGTTGACTTTACCTCCTGAATCATTTAGAAAATGATCCAAAAAAAATTGAAACGCTTAGAAATAATGGTTGAAGCACCACCCAGAAGAAGAGTGCTGTTAGCGAATTGTGAGTTGTTCAAGCTTTTAACACCTCTAACTAGTTTGATTCCCGACAAGAATCCCATATCCCTTCTGATTCTAGCTTCCTACCTATTTCCTCAACCATTATAATATACAAGAGAGGGGATAGAGGGCATCCCTTCTTGAATCCTTGACTACTTTTGAAAAAGTTAGTGGGCCTCCCATTTACTAAAGAAACAATCCACAGATCACCAATACAATATAAATCCATTGAATAAAATAAGTACTATTTTTTTTTGGTTAGAACATCAAAAAGAAAATATGGCTTACTTGGTCAAAAGAATTGGCCATATCAACTTTGATGATCATTCCTTTGTCCTTATTCTCCCTACTTGAGTGGATTTCTTCTTGAACCATGATTATGTTGTCAATTATCTAACATTTATGCATGAATCTTCCTTGATTGTCATAAATTGCTTTGGGGGAGAATCCTTAACCTATTCACCATGATTTTTGTTACAATTGTAGGATAGTTACATAATGACATCAGGTGGAATTTGGAAAAGGAGGATGCATTTGCTTCTCTTGGGATTAGAGAAAGAAAGGAGGATTTTGTGTTGCCACCAATTTTATAAGTCTTTTAGACGTACTAAAACATGCACTTTAAATAATTTCTTATTATATCCTAGCAAGATCAATACAAATGAAGAGTTAAATTGTAAGGCTCTAGAGCTTTGTTAGGGGATAATCCCCAAATAACATAGATAGTTTCATCTTCCTCTATTTTTTTTTTCCTTGGAAAAAAATATTTATAATTATTTTAAATTATACATATTTCAGTACAAAGGAATGATAAAAAATATGCGATGCTTTAAGTCTCCCTATCAAAACCAAAAAAAGACCGTACCCCTAAATGTGTTCCGTACAAAGTCTTTACATTTTAAAAAATGTAATGCTTTCTGCCTTTACAAAAGACCATATGTTCAAACATACTTGCTCGTTTATGATTCTATACTGTTCGAAAATAGGGTATCAACTGACAACATAAATATTTAAAAAATGGAATTCCATGTCTTTACATTCTAGTCCATCCTAGAATTCATAAAAACCAAAGGAGTCAGGGCGTAGAGACGAGGATTGTTTTGAAAACTCGTTCGCTTTCTGGTTGAACTATCTGTATACATGCCTAAAGGATATCCATTGGATATATATTTGTTTTTGAATAACACTGCTCCTACAACACAACCGACTAGTTGGATCCCCTTGGCTCGCACAATCAAAGAATCACCACGAAACTTATGAATCGATTTGTGGCATAAATGGAAATTTGGTCTTTTTTTGTTTTGTTTTGGATCATGCTTATATTCCTTAGATAAATTTTCAATTATGCCCACTTTTACTTATGGGGGAATTTCCTTATCTTGAAAGATGCTATAATTCCAGGCCCACCAAACAGTATAGACCATAAAACAAGGAAACACACCATAGGATTTAGCAAAAATGTCTTTCTTGCATCCTAGCACACTTTCCTCTAGATTCTATTTGTTCCATACTGTATTTGGAGATATATAAAGTACAAGAAGCATCAAAATCTATGCTGCATAAGGAAAAGAGACAAATAAATGAGTTACATATTTTGCATCAAATTTACATAAATCACATTTGTTGGGACATGACCATCCCCTTTTGACTCCATTATCTCAAGTTAAGGGTTTATTGTTAAGAGTTATCCATAGTATAATTTTACATTTTATGGGGTCATGAAGTTTCCAAATTTATTCCCAACACCATTTCTTTTCTTCCATAAACCAAGATTCAATCTATAAATTATATCCTAATTTTGCAGTAAAGTCTCCCGTGCTGGGATTTTTTGACCAAAATAGTGAATCTTCAACATCATCTTATATCCTTATGAAATTGTAACATAGTTTACTAATGTAATTGTGCCACTATGCCACCTCTTCCCCTATTAGAACAAGATCAAAGTCTAATTTCAATCCACTATGGCCCTATTCTTGACGGTTTTGGGCTCTGCCATCCACAAGAGAAAATATGCCTGCATTATGAATAGATTGGATAAAGTTGATCTGAAAGGAGAAAGTCTTCACCTACCCCCAGTTACGGGTCTTCCCATATCCTTAGTTTCCTTCTATTTCCCACTTTCCACACTATCCATATACCAATTTGTGGAAATGCATTCACAAGATCCTTCCATACAATTGAACCATTTTTGGAAGATTTTTGAGGGACCTTATACCACTCTTCCATTGACAATCTGTCAAGGTACTTTGTTCTCATAACATTGCCCCATAGAGACGTGTTGTGAATGAGTCTTTGTAGACTCATGACTATTAGGGATTGTCTAAACAAGTATATTTTTTTAAGGTCCCATCCCCCAATATTCTTTGGCAAATAAATTCTTGACCATTTCACCAACATTATTCCTTCCTTTAAACAATTTCTAGACCACAAGAATTGAAATCTCTTTTCCCTTATTTTAGTGAGAATTCCTTTTGGCACATTTGCGATGGACATCCATTAGAATGGAATTACTTCTATTACTAATTTTAGAAGGACTAGACGTCCTCCTTGAGACAACAATATATTTTTCCATAAGGAAATTCGAGCCTCAACCTTATTGTAGAGGCAAATCCAATCAATGAATCTGTATCAATTCAAATTCAATAAAAAACCAAGATACTTAAAACCTACGTCAAACTCCTTTCTAGGAAAAGGAAGGAGGATATGTAAGCGAGGAATGTGATTTAAGGAATAATATTGGGCATTAGAAAATATTTGGAAACATTAATTTCCATTCCCGTGGCTTTGCAGAATAGATCTAAGATTTGATTTAGAGTCTGAATTCTTGATAGGACCCTGAAACAAAGAGCAAGACATCATCCATAAAAATAACACGGGATATGAATTCAGTCTGAGATATCCTTACTCCCCTCAATTCACCTTTTAATTTGGAATCAACCATAAACTTTCTTAAACCCTCTACCACCAAAATAAAGAGAAAAGGTGATAACGAACATCCTTGTCTAAGTCCCCGAGATGCATGAAAACAATTGGAAGAAGAAACATTGATTAAAATTGAAAAGGATATCGAATGAATGCACCCCATTATATAATTTATCATATTTAGATTCATTCCCAACTATAAATGGATTAGACAAAAATAATACCAGCTGAATTTTCCATAAGTCTTCAAGAGGTCTAGCTTGAGAGTCAACACAACAAGGTTGGATTTCTTGATTGAGTGTATCGATTCCTAGGATAGGGCCTTTGCATCATGAATTTGGTGATGCTACAACAATTCAACTAGTTCTTTTGATATAATCTCACTTAAAACCAATTTAAGTCTTTGATCTATCACTTTTGAAATCACATTGTAGATCACGTTACAACAAGATATCAGGTGGTAGTCGTCGAAGTACCAGACATTTTTTTTTGGAATGAGCACTATAAAAGTAGAGTTTAAGGATCTGAGCATCTTCCCCTATTTCTAGGATTCTTGAACAACTTTTAGGATATCCTCTTTGATGAGCTCATAGAAACTTTTATATAACTCCACCAATAATCCATCTAGATCAAGGATCTTCCCTTTATTCATTGAGGATAAGGCACTTAGAAATATTAAAAATAAGATCGTTGTCTCTTTCTATAGGATTTGGAAGATTATGAATTTTATAAAGATACTAATGATGCAAGAGCAAAAGCATCCTTTGCCTTGCCTGATCATCTAAGATGCACAACTAGCAAAAATGAAGCCTTAATTGAAAACAACTATGTAAAAAACAAAGAAAAGTAAATGAAGAGAACAAATTGTAGTTGCATTGCATTCAACAAGTTGTTAGCACAATGCTAGAAAGTAGCTCAATTAGAATCCCCCCAAAAAAGTTTGAAAAATTGCGGGAGTTGAAACAAGATTGTCATTTGCACATAAAAAAAAAGACACTTGTGAAA
>JASDQU010263239.1:2150-15496 GCA_032191745.1 Picea mariana | reverse complement strand
AAACTTTGAGGTGGTTGTACTTTGGATAAAACACCCATGGAGAATATTATAAAGTTGTTGAAGGTCCTGAGACCTTTGACCAATCCTTGCATGTGGAGTGCCCTACTTTAGTTCACATGTATGAGGAGGTTGACACACTTTTCTAGGGTATACCTATGGAGTTAATTGAGCATTGATTATTATATTGTTGTTGACTCCTCCCTTGCACATTGTTGGAGGGTTGATATGCATTAGAAGTTGTGCTTAGAGTTTGTTAGAAGGGTTCCCTTTCCCTAGTGGGTATGTTCAACATATGGTCAACCATTTTTCTTCTTTATGGAGTGCCTAGCTTGTACATGCATTGTTTGGAGCACCCACTTTGGGATTGTAATACCCCTATTTCCCCCAAATTGTAAATAAAACTATACCATGCTAAAAGACTATGGGAAGATTGATTATGTGTGGATGTTGGAATTGATGAACCTTTTTTTATAAAAGGTAACGTATATATTTCTGTTACTAAATAAAATGGAAGATGTTGCATAACTGCTGAAGGGGTTTCCAAGGTAGATCATGATGCATGAGAGAGATGGTGAGGGGAAAAAATAATGTTTGAGATGAACAATACCAGACTAGTACTCTGATGTATTTAAATTGTTCATACCCAGAACAATCCTATGACTCAGAGAATTCAATTACCAGTCAAGCTCGTAGTTTGGAAGTCTTCCTCAAGAGTCAATGAGGATATGGGCATAGTACCCATTTGGAAACTTCCTGACATGAACCAAGAAATTGTTAATTGGACCCACAAAATATTGCTAAGGAAGGCAAGAAAAGGTAGGAAAAAATTGTGGGCAAAGGAGAGGATGCAAGAGGAATGAGTCTAGTGACCATTTCTGAAGAGGGAGAGTATGTGCATCTCTCTGGTTCTGAAGAGAACTGCAAAAAATGAATTTATTTCTAGGTAAAGGAATTGTTGGGCCCAACGTTTTCTAACCAAGATGATAAATGAGATTGCAGAGAGAATGAGTGACTGAGGAAGCACTCATTGTAGACCCCCTTTCTTGGTGGAGAGAAAACCGATCTACCAAGTTCCTGTGGGAAGAGGAGAGTGATCTTCATCCCTAGCTATTGTTGAACAAAAGGACGAATCTCTCTCAGAGCATTATGATCTAGCTAGGGGGTGGCCAATGGTAAATCCTTCTAAGAGTTGCTATGCCTACAATTGGGTGGAAAAGGGCACCCCTTTCATAGATTGCAACACTATCTGGTTTCTAGATAAGTATGTTTTTCTAAATCTCTATAGTGTTAAGTTCATGGAAAATTACAAAATGTGTTTTAGAGCTGCGTAAGTTTAATTTCTAACAAAAGTGGCTTGAGAATTTTAGGTAAAAGGAAGAGATTTTTCAACTGAATCTCATCTGATTTACTTCCTTATCTCTTTACTATCTGTGTGTTAAAATAATACTTATGGGATTGAATGTTGTGGTTGACTGCGTTACACAGTTTAAGGCATGCATTGACAATGATGAATGAACAGTTAAAAATCTCTAGCATCTGAAAAGAGAGAGATTTGTTTATGCATATTAGTGTTCTATTTTAGCTTATCCTCAAGCCTTATTACAGAAAACTTAGAGTATATCAAATCTGATTTTGGACTTTAGAGAAACAACTCAAATATTTTAAAAAATGTAAAAGTCATTATAAATGGGTATTAATGAAAATAATTAGGAAATAAACATGAAATTTCCTAGTTGAATTAAAATACAAAATCCCTTTAGATTTCATTTGGGCATTAATAAACAATTATTCTAAACTTGTGTTAAAATTTTCTACAAATTTGGGAGGGATCCCCTAAATTGTGGTAGGCTGTAAATTATGGTAGAATTGAAAATTACTCTGGAGAAAATTCTATCTTAGGACCAATTTCCTTAAATTTTTGTAAGAATGGTAAAACACAGTAACAAGGAAACAAATTCACTCATTTACCCATTAAGAGGAAGAGATATAATTTAATTTTTTAATTTCGAGAATAGAGAGATTTCCTTGGATTAGGATTTTATTTTATTATTTAAAAAAAATGAAAATAGGAAATATATTTCATTTCCTTTTAATTACAGGTTTAATTAAATAAAAAATTTAAATTAAACCTTACCAGGCATTGAATACATGCAAGGGAATATATATATGCATTAATAAACCCATAATTCGTTGCTATGATCATTTCTTAGCACACTTCTGAGCTTCAAGACTCCCAGATTCTAAAGGTTTGAAGTAGAGAGTGAACTGGAGAATGACTCGAAGGCCAGAGGAATTACATGCTAAACAGAATTAATCTGCCCTTGGTCAACCTTTTAATAATTTCAAAATTATTCGAGACTCCAAGCATTAGGAATGACGAACTTGTGAATTTTTTTGTTTATATATATATATATATATATATTGAGAATTTATGAAACCCGGGCATGAATTTTGATGGGTTTTATTATAAAATTGATATATTAAAATAAACAGATGGACGAGACCAAATCCTTTTTTCATTTAATTTATTATTTAATGAGTAATGTGTGCACACGGGACCCTTTCGAAAATTTGGGACTTCGGAGCTTCGGGATGTTGAAGTGATGGCGTTTTGATAATTCATGAAGGCTTCTAGACCAAAGTCTCCTTAGGAAAACATTTAATGGAAAAATCATAATTATTAAGTATACACTTTAATGGGCTTATGGTATTATAATATATTATAATATTATAAAATCCTCACGTAGACGAGGTCAACGTTTTTCCAAATAATTATATTATATACATTTTATAACCCATGTGTGTGGGACCACTTAGGGGCTTCGGGAGCCAGAGAGTTTTCTCTCATTCCAATATTGAATATAATATTGGGGATTTTATAAACCTGGGCTATAATAATAATAATAATAATAATAATAATAATAATAAAAGTTTATTATAATAATATTTGCACGTGGATGAGGCAAATTCTTTTCCCTTTTTAAATTTAATATTTAATGCGTAACACGTATAAGTGTAGACCTTCGAGACTTTGGGACTCCGATAGTTTGGGATTATGAGGCTCCGGGAGTTTGGGGCTTCGGGACTCTAGGATGTTTGGGGTGATAGAGTATTTGAGCATAAATGGCCAAAGGCCCGAATCTACTTCCTGTATTCCAATGCTATAATAAACATTAAATGTAATTAATTATATTATATGGTAATATAATTAATTATATGTGCATAAAGGTATAATATAAGTGGGACCCTCTCCGGAGCTTTGACATTTGAGAGTTTTGGGTATGTTCATAAAATCATGGAGAGGAATTACGCTGAAGTCCAGAGACTTAGATGCTAATTGATATTAATAACCCTAAGTGTCTCTTTGATATATTTAATTATATTATAATATAATTAATAAAAGAACAAATTAGTAATATGATTTTACTATGAGTTAATGTGACAGGGATTTAATATAATAATTAACACTAATCCACCCCGAATTGTGGTATTCCCAAGGTGAAAGAGAAGTAATCCTTGGTTTTAATGGACCGGTAATTTAGGCCAAGTAAAAAATGAAATTTACAAGGGCAATTAATTTTAATTAATATTAATTATCCCTAATAGTGATTAAATAAATGATTAAATGATTAGTAAAGAGAGGGATTTTATCATGATAATGATTAATTAAATTGATATGCCTAAACGATCTAGACAAGCATCAACCTCTAGTTGGGCGAGTCTTTGTATGCTATGATGATGTGGCATGCTGAGTGACATGGAGCAATATGGATGCCACATGGCAATGAGAGACTCTAGTCGATGAAGGACTAAAGAACTTTGAAAGACCATAACTTTCAATCCAGAAGTCAGTTCTGAACAAATTTATGGTCATTGGAAAATCCTCGTCGAACTGAAGATGATGGAATCCTAGTTACAGGGATTCAAAGTGATTGAGAAAATATTTTTTTTTATGCTCCATCCCTTAAAAGGAACTTAGGGGGTTGGGTGTGTGACAGAGTGGTATCATAACATGAAACAACACTTGACCTGCTTGGGCTCATGAATGAGTTGAATATAATTTTAAGATAACTTTTAAGAGGTAACACCCTAACTTACCCCATCCATGAGATCTTATTTAAAATATATTACTAAAGAAAGAAATGAAATTTTTTGTTGTTGTTACATGTTTTAAAATATGAGTTGTGTGTTGTTAATGTTTCCAAATAATGAAGCTGATTTCACCTTACAAATTTCATGTGTTGTTCATAAATTAGTAGATAATTAACTAACATAAAATGTTATATCAACACTCACACAGTCAGTGGACAACAAGGAAAACTACAACATAAAGAATGGTGACATACCATGAGTTGGGGGGAATCTCCCACAACAAAGAAGGATAATATGATGAGAGGAGGGTGGTAGAAACCCCTCCAGATTTGGATGAAACTGTAAGAAGCCTCATGGAAGAATTACAGAGTTGTAAGGAAGATAATAAAAGGATAATAAAAGAACAAGAAAAACAAACTAAAATTAACGTAGTCCTACTACAAAGCCTATAAGATATACAAAGATGACTGCAACATGGGCCAACAACCGGTAATGTGAATAGACATCATAATAAGAAAACCCAAAGTCCACTTAAGATACAAAAGCAAGGTCTTGAAAGTAGCCACACAAGGATAAGAACCTCAAAGAAGGCCCAACATGGAGCCAAGAGACATGCTAATGCCAATGATTCAATTGAAGAATCCTCTAGCGAGGAAACTGACAACTCCAAGGAGTTGTCTAGTAGTGAGACTAGTTCACATTCTCAAAGGAAAAAAAAGAGGAGGAAACATTCCAAGAGCCATGACCCTGAAGAGTTTAAGAAATTCGAACCACCCACTTTCAATGGAGAAATTAAAAAGGGGGAAGAAGCAAAAGTTTGGCTACTTGTCTTGAAGAATTACTTTAGAGTCCATGACTACTCTGAAAAATTAAAGGTCTGAATAACCATTTTCAACTTGAATGGAAAGGCCTCCATTTGGTGGGAGGACCATAGAAATGTGAAAGGAATTCATGAGAAGGATTTGTCATGGAAACAATTTGAGAAATACTTTAAGAGGAAGTACCTGTATGAAATATACTATGATGACAAGGCCAAGGAGTTCTATGAACTCAAGCTAGAACAACTCACAATAGATGAATATATCAACAAATTTCTTGAGCTGATGAGGTATGTGCCCTACATAAAGGATGGAAAGTTAAAGATGCAAAATTCATTAGTGGATTGCCTCATCCCTTTTGGGACATAATTGAGTTTGATGAACCTAATACTTTATAAGACACTATTCGAAAGGCAAGGTACTGCTATGAGCAATTCAATAATAAGGCGAAACCTCATAAGGATTGGAAGAAGAAAAGTAAATTGGGATTCAATACGAAGGGGTTTAAATCCTTAATATTTAAGAATCACGAGAAAATATCTAAGATGAGCCTTCCTACCAAAAGTGTGTATCATCATAATTTTCCATCTCAGAGTGGTAATAAACCCTTTGGATAAGCCCTAAGAAAGACTGATAATAGAAAGAGAGAACCATTGAAATGTTGGGGTTGTGGAGAAGAGCATCTACTGAGGGACTGCCCACATAGGCAACATGACAATAGGAGGGTTTACAACATCTAGGAGGCTACCAAAGTCAATGATGTGGCTAAGAGCATGCCACAAATTTATGCAGCCCTGGATAATAGACAAGCTGACCACCAAGATTCAATGTTGGAGATGGAAGGTATGATTTACAACCATCTAGTTTCCATTTTAATTGACCTTGGTTCTAATTTGAGTTATGTTTCCCCTCAAAGTATTGAGAAATGTAAATTGCAACAAGTAAAACATGCTAAATCATGGCTAGTACAACTAGCCACTGGAACAAAATGAAAGGTGACAAAGGTCATACCAGCATGCCAATTCATTTTGAATGGATCGCCCACCCAAGTAACCCTAAACATGATCCCTTTAGGATATTATGACCTGTTGATTGGCATGGAATGGTTGGCTTCCCATAAATCCAAGTTGGAATGTTATAATAAAACATTGGATTGTGAAGATGAGGAAGGGAGGAAAAGAACCCTACAAGGAATTCAAAATCATGTTTCAGTGAGACAAATATCAACCCTTCAAGTGAAGAAGTACTGCATAAAAATATGTCCTTTGTATGAAATACAAGTGTTGAACTCTGTTGATGAAAATAAACCAAGCCTAGAGGACCATCTTATATTAAGAGAGTATAAAGATGTGTTTCCAAAAGAGGTACCAGGTCTACCTCCAAGAAGAGATATTGATTTTTCAATAGAAATTGTACCCAGAGCAGTGCCAATGTCTAGAGCACCCTATATAATGAGTACACCAGAGCTATTTCAGCTCAAACTACAACTAAATGAGATGTTGGACAAAGGTTACATTCAGCCTAGTGTGTCTCCCTAGGGAGCACCAACTTTGTTTGTGAAGAAGAAGGATGTCACACTCAGGTTTTGCATAGACTATAAACAACTCAACAAGATGACAATTAAGAATAAGTATCCCTTACCAAGAATTGATGAATTGTTTGACAATTTAAGGGGCACTACAATTTTCTCCAATATTGAATTGAGGTTTGGATACCATCAAGTCCGAATCAAGGATGAAGACATCCACAAAACAACCTTTAGGACGAGTTATGGGAACTATGAATTTGTGGTGGTACCATTTGGGCGTACCAATGCACCAACCACCTTTATGTGCTTAATGAATAATGTTCTCAATAAATTATTGGATAGATTTTTGTTGGTTTTCATTGATGATATCCTAATCTATTCTAAGAATAGGAAAGAGCATGAAGAACATCTCAAGTTAGTTCTTAAAGTGCTGAGAGAAAACCAACTCTATGCAAAGTTTAGTAAGTGTGACTTCTTCCAAAAAAAAGTCCATTACTTAGGCCATGCTATCTCTGAAGAAGGAGTGGCGGTTGATCATGACAATATCAAATCCATTATGGATTGGCCTACCTCGAAGGATGTTTCTGATATCAGATCCTTCATGGTCCTAGCAGGATACTATAGGAGGTTCATAAAGGGGTTTTACAAGATTGGTTATCCAATCACCTCCCTTCACAAAAAGGGATTTAGATTTATTTGGAAAAAAAAATGTGAAGAGAGTTTTCAGTAGTTGAAACACCTTTTAACCAATGCACCTATGATATAAATTGCATACCAAAGCAATAATTTATTTGTGTGTACATATGCCTACAAGGAAGGACTCAGAGGAGTCCTTATGCAATAAGGGCATGCGATTTTCTACGAATCCAAAAAATTGAATGAACATGAAATCAATTATGTGACACATAATTTAGAATTGGCTACCATAGTACATGCTTTAAAAATGTGGAGGAATTACCTCCTAGGAAGAAGATTTGTACTTATGACAGACCATAGTGGGATGAGATATTTGTTTGACCAACCCAAACTCAATGCTAGAAAATCTAGGTGGATGGCTCTCCTTAGTGAGTTTGATTTTGAAATCAAACATATTAAAGGAAAATAAAATAGGGTGGTTGATTCCCTTATTATAAGTATGAAAGTGATTCACTTGGGGATTGTAAGAACATGTGAACCAGACATCAAGGAAAGTGTCAGAAGTGCACAAGAAACAGATGCATTTTTCAAAACTGTGAAATCATACCTAGATCAAGACCCCGCAGGGATAAATTATGAGGGCTATCAATTGTTGAATGATGACTTGATAACTTACAAAGGTAGGTTGTATATTCCAAATTGTGATGTCTTGAAGAGGTTCATAATGGATGAACTACATAAAATACCATATATTGGTCATCCTGGTTATTAAAAAATGATCACAACCACTAAGAAACTATTCTATTAGCCCATAATGCAAAAGGACATAGTTGATTACTTAGATAAGTGTTTAGAATGTCAGCATGTTAAGGCAGAGCATCGACATACAACAGGGGTGTTTCATCCCCTACCAATTCTCGAATGGAAATGAGAAACCATCTCCATGGATTTCATCACAAGATTGCCTAAATCAACCAAGTAGATTGATGCTATTATGGTAGTTGTGGACAAGCTGAGCAAGGCTGCTCACTTTATGCCCATAAAGTCAACTTGAAAGGCAATAGATATTGCCAATATTTTCATGAAAGAAATATTTAGACTGCATGACATGCCTAAGGAAATCATATCAGATAGAGATACAAAATTTACTTCAAAATTTTGGAAATATCTGTTTGTTGGTTTTGAAACTAAATTGTTATTTAGTATAGCCTATCACCCTCAAAGTGATGGGAATATAGAGAGGGTAAACCAAGTGTTAGAGGACATGTTGAGGATGCATGTGATGCATCATCCCAAGAAGTGGGAATACTACCTACCACTGGTAGAATTTTATTATAACAATGGCTATCAGGAGTCATTAAAGATGAACCCTTTTGAGGATCTCTATGGTAGACAATGCAATATTCCAATCAGTTGGAAAAACCCAGTAGAACTAATTACATTCAAGCCACATATGCTAAAATAAATGGAATAACAAGTAGCTCAAATAAATCAGAATCTGAAAATAGCTTAGGATAGAAAGAAAAGCTATACAGACAGAAAACAGACTCCTAGAGAGTTCAAACTAGGGGATCATGTGTATCTCTGATTTAGGCCCAAAAAAAATTCCTTGAGAATGGGAAATTGTGCCAAGATGACATGCTGGTTTTGTGCACCCTTTGAAAATTTGGACAAAGTGGGAAATGTAGCATATATATTAGCACTTCCTCCCACAGTTAAGGCAGATAATGTTTTCCATGTTTCGTTATTGAAAAAAATATGTACACGATTCTAATCATATGATTGGTCTGTGATTTAGGTGGAACCAAAGGGAGAATTCCTACCAAATCCACAATGCATAATAGACAAAATAAATCCCACTCAAGAACAAAACCATTGCACAGGTCAAGGTGCATTGGAAACACTTTGGTCCATTTGAAGCTACATAGGGAATGGAGGATGCCATGAAACATGCATACCCAGTTTTGCTCACTATTGTACATACAAAGAACAACAGTAGGTAGAACACCAAGGAAGGTGTTCTTTTAAGGGGGAGGGGATTGTAATACCCCTATTTCCCCCAACTTGTAAATATAACTATAGCCCGCTAAAAGACTATGGGAAGAATGATTATGTGTGGATGTTGGAATTGATGAACCTTTTGTTATAGAAGGTAATGTATATATTTCTGTTACTAAATAAAATGGAAGATGTTGCATAGATAATGAAGGGGTTTCCAAGGTAGATCATGATGCATGAGAGAGATGGTGAGGGGAACTAGTAATGGTTGAGATGACCCCTACCAATCCAATACTCTGCTAGATTTAAATTGTTCAGACCCATAAAAATCCTATGACCCAGAGAATTTAATTTATTATTTTAACGGGTAATGTATGCATGTGGGAACCCTTCAGGACTTCGGAACTTTGAGATGTTGAAGTGATGGTGTTGTGATAACTCTCGAAGGATTCTGGCCCAGAGTCTCCTTAGGAAAACATTTAATGGAAAATTCATAATTATTAAGTACAAACTTTAATGGGCTTATGGTATTATAATATATTATAAAATCCTTGCATGGATGAGGTCAACCTTTTTCCAAATAATTATATTATATATATTTGTTGGCAGCCCCACAGTATTTTCAATTCTTAAAGCAACAAATCATAAATTTTATAGCTGCCTCCGCTTGAACATATGGACATTGCTACTTGAAAGATGAGTCTTGGGCTATAAAAGGTTTTTATTTTTTTAGTTCTCATTTTCATGCTTCGTTCATGACTGAAAGCATGAAGGAAGCATTGAAACTTGAAAATTTATTGCATTTGATTTCAAGGATTATTTCCTTAGGAAAACTAATGATCATACAAACCTTTTTAAGAATGATTTTTTCGCTTTAAGGCCTATCTCATGTCAATAAAATGGTTGTTTTTAATTGCTCATTGTTATAAGGTCTACTTTGGACATTTGAATGCTATACCGGGAATCGATTGATGTTAGACTATGATTTTGTTCCATGTATGATTCTTGATAAATCCTTATATGGTTGTTATGTTGTGATTTGTGAAACACCTCTCTTCTTGACCTTATAATGAGTAACTCCACCCTTTACACATGATGATACTTAAATGCACCTGGTCATATTTTGTACTCTGCTGATAGTGGAAGTTTGAAAACAACATGTCCATCATTTCGATTTAAGTCTCAGGCTTTGTTCTGTACGCTCAAGTATTAATTACACGAAACGCCCAATTCTCTTATGAAACCCCTTATTCCTTCATTTAATTCGCACAAGGGTTTTGTTTCTTTGGTTTTAAGCTATGGTTCTGCCTGTTCTGTGAAACCCTTCTTTCTTATAGTGGATGTTGTTGTCTCCGTGATTGCTTGTCTGGATCTCCATGGCCCCTGTTTTTCATATCAAACCAAATGGCTCGAAAACCCTGCTCTTGTGTGACGACGCAAGGGAAGACCTTAAGGGTCAAGGCTGGCTCGAATTTCTTGAGAAATTCCAAGGTTACAATTTGCAAGTGGCCCAAGAATTCACCCTCTCTTTCGATGGATGTTGAGACAAAGTAGGAGATATCCAAGTCGAAATCATCGAGGGGTTTTTGAGCCAGGCAAGAGGTCTTCCACTTAGTGGGAAAAAATGGTTTAAAAATGACAAGGTAGAGGAGGTGCCATGGAGTTTGTTCTTTACCTCTCGGAAGATCCAGTGCTGTGATAAAGGTATGGCCATTTGTCCATTGAAAACTAGGTGGCATGGTTTATTGGCAATATTGAGACAGTTCGTTACATGCGAGGGTCACTTTGGCCTCATTTTTCTATACCACATAAGCTTGTTAATGAATTTCATCGGTTTCTAGTTGAATATGCCTAAGAGGTATAAGAGACAGTGTTTGAACTCCAGTTTATTTCATCATGGATTGATAAGGATGCTGTTAGTCCACCATTTAAAATTGCAGGGTGACGATTGTGACACTTTCCTATCTTGAAATGGCTTTTTTATACCTAGCCCAGTAGAGGTTGATAAGCCCATGTTAGAAGAAACCCCAATTCCTTCCATTGACCGAACAATCTCCTCATTTAAAGAACCCTGTGATAAGGCCGCGCTCGATGAGCCTATGTCTGAGCAACAAGATGTTGATCCAATAGCCTCTGAATTTCATGACCATGAACAATACGCTTTCCCTAACACCTTTGGAAAAACCATGAACAATCCCTCGCGCAAACTATCTAAAAATGACTCGGATGTAAGGTTTAAAAACAAAATGGAAGGAAGATTAATTTCCAGAAACCTACGAAATAAATCGAAGTCTCATATGAGCTCGATCAAAGTGATTGAGGTCCATGAGAGATCCGATTCTGAGATCGAGAAATTCTTGGCAATGGAAGACCTGAGTTACCTCAAACCAGATCTGAGCCAGGCCTACGATTTCGTAGACAATCTCCCACCGTGCCTGAAGCATATCAAAGGTTTTCCAGGGATTAAACTCGGTAAAATACCCATAGACAACAGTGGAAACATTCCGACGCACGACCATGGATATCCTCAAACAACTGTTCCAGATCCATGATGTGAGGTTTGTTTGTTTTGGATCAACAAATATTACACAGATATACCTTTCCTTCAACTGCAAATCAAAACCCTCTCCACTTAGATTGACTCATTAACGAGTGAAAATCACAGACTAAAGTTCAATGCTTAAAGGCAAGGGAAGCGTTTGAAAAGAACTGGAAATGTAATAATAAAGAATGTTGAGTGTGTTACAGCAGTAGTTAACTCTGAAGTCTTTTGAGTCAAATTTAGCATGCAGTTAAGAGGTAAATATTTGTTTGATTTTCTTAGTTGTATTTTTTTTTAGTTTTTCTATTAATATAGATTTAATTCGATTTCTGCTGATTGAAATAAAACTAGCTACACAATCAGCTGATTCTGTAGCCAGTTCATTCTCATTCGAATTTTTGGAAATTATTGGTTAAAATAATATCTAAACTCCTGTATTTTCGTTTTTCCTTTCAAGATATCATATAGCTGGTGGTGATCTGATGATATGGACCATTTCTGAGTTTATTATCCATTTCTTTGGCTCATCTTTTGTAAACATAAACAAGCTTTTTATAGTTTTGAGAGATACAGTGTAATATGAAGTGATTATATTACCCTCTATTTTGTAATTAGCAAATCATTTTGAGATTTAATCTTATCCCACAAGATAAGATGTTTAGCTTGAATGAACTCTTTTACTAGAGATTTTTGTAATGAAAGCATCCTTGCCTGGGGCAGAAGATGGACGTTTGATTTACAGACTTTAATGGAACAACAATACACATTTCGGCTTTAGCTTTTTGTGGATGTTGTCTTTGTTTAAGTTTTGTTTATCCTGATATGATAATGGATTTTGATAGCTTTAGTCTTCTTGATTTATTATGTTATTGGGACAATTCCTTATAAATGTTGTCCATAAATAATGCTTTAGATATTAATCGTGTGATCATCTATTCGGTTTCAATTACATGATTTCTCCTTTAATTTCCATTGAAAGATTAAATGCAAGGATGTTTGCTAACATATTTTTCTTAATGCAATCACTTGCAATCATGAGATCATAGTAACTATTGGTATCATTCTTTCTGTTATTAAAATTTAACTGCCAACATAATTGTTCTGCATTTATTCAGAACAAACTTAAGGTTCCTTGCAGGTTTTTCTCCTGGACAAGGTGGTTAAATGTTTTCTGATCGCACAAATGTTTGGATGCATATCATTAGTTTGCTAGCAAGTTAGTTCAATTTCATTTTTCTGCTATTTGTTTGTCACTGAAATTTGAATGTAAAGTGTGGCTTTTGACTAGTTATATGTTTTTGTTTCATAACATTTTCTTCCATTAGTTTAAAACTTATAAAAGAAAAATCAAAAATATTTTTATGTGCTTTCTTTATCTTCTTCTTCAGAGCAGTCATTTTCACATTGAGTTTAGTAAGTTTAGATAAAAAAATTGCAGCCTGTAAATAATGTATATAAATGAGAGTTATCTATCTTTTGCTTAAATACGCCTATTACAGTCACATTAGAGCACACACACACACACACACACACACACATAGTATTTAGTAATTAGTTATTTATTTCTTTTCTTTTTATTTTTGTTTCTTTTAGGATTCTTAGATTGGCCAACGGAGCCATTAAACCCATTAGAACGAGTTATACCAAATGGCTTGGGTTACTTAGACAACCCTGAACCAAACTCGTTCTTCCAATTGATGATGATCATTTTTGTTTTTCAACAAATAGCGCT